>ULGT01000020.1:183472-391625 GCA_900519025.1 Yarrowia porcina
GGGGGGGGGGGGAAATACATTTTATTTACCTCTATAGCAATAATATGGATCTGACGACACCAAAAGGATTTTCGTCTACTGCTATGCCTATTGTTCTTCTTCTGCTACATCTAAGAAAACACGAGATGTTCCACAAGTTGATAAAACCAGGCAATGGGACAGAATTGCGTATTATAAAAGATGTGTTGCGCGCTCTTGAGTCACGGCAGTTACTTTTTATACACTCTTTCGGAAAATATTGTGCTCTTTACCAAATGTCCACACGTGTTGCAACGGAAGAAGAGTAGAAGTAGCTACAAAGGAGCGTAAAAGAAACACCGATGGTGTTCGGGATCGTCAGACTACTCTGTTAACTAAATGGAAGCTTGGACCTTACTTTTTTGACCCAATATATCATTTCACCGACGTACAAATGTGACATTTGTATTCGTGGGTACACTAAGTGCATCTACTGTATACAATATAACTGCACGTAACTGTTCTATAACCACTTCGTGTACGACCACAAAAATACTGAAGTGAAGAACCTTTGGGGAATACTCCAGCGTGGTATGGCTTACTCTCTTAGTTTAAATCTACTGAGGGCCAATTTGTGGGGGAAAACTCATGTTCATGGTCATTATACTTTAAAAACCTATGAATGCCATCATGTATCGCCAATTCGAGCTTCTTCAAATTTAGAAGTCAGCTCCATGGAGTCGTAATACGTTTTCCGTGCGGTTCTACTTGTACCCTGAATCCCATATAGTTCTGGATGTAATAACGTACTTCCATGCTCAAAAAAGATGGTCATAACAATGTATGATATCCGTACTTTTGTATTTGACCCACACAAAATTAATGACGAGAGAGAGGATACGGTCTGAGGCTGTCCGAATAGTGCTTCGCGCGGCTTTCTACAGATAATTACAGTACTATTAATTAATGCATTACAATACAGGGTGAGAGGCTGCTTACATTCTTGGGGCATGAGAGTTGGGGCTGAGAGATGCCCCAACACAAGGGTCAAGTGGCCACGAACTGCTCATGGGACTAATCTGGATTGGTGCGAATCTGCACCAATGGTCACGTGGCAAGATGTCTTTTTTCTTGGGTCGAGTTTTCATGGTGTTGTAAACATGACTCTCCTAGATTAATAGAATGACAGAGTGCTGCTTTAGGTCTACTCGAGCATCTTTATCACCTCAGGCCCTGGGGAAACACCAGACATTTTTAGTCAGTGAAATAATACACCTAAATGAAGCTCATATAGTCCCCATATTGCTGTTATTATTTTTATTTCTGATACGTCGACTTGCAACTAGAAGGTACCGGTACTTTGCCCTCCATCCTGCTTAACACAGCACACAACACTTCTTGTACTGCAAAAAATGGAAATCACCCCAAAAGAGCTCAAATTTCGTGGTGAGTATGAGTGTAAAGGAGGAGGGGGGAGGAAATGAGCGGTACAAGCCCTACTTATATCCATGTTCAAAACACCCGCACTCACGACATGGCCAAAGTGGCCCCAGTCAGATGCCAGCTGTGAGGCTTACGAGTGCGAAGGGAAGTGATATTGGCATCAATTGATTGATTGGATAGCGTGGCAGCACAATGCTAGCTGGTTCTGTGTTTCTGTCCTTTCCTTCACGTCTATGAAGGTGTCTGTGTTTTTTCTCGTTGGGGCTCTTGCGTAGCGAGTGCCATGACACAATATGGCTGGGGGGGGGACAATGGGAAACAAATACCACCTTTTCCCACGTTAATAACGCACTCCCTCCCAGTATTTTCACCGTCAATTTCGCCTAAAAACACCTCTTCTGGTTATTGAATTGCAGATACACGCATGTGAGCCTCAATGTGGTGAACAGCAGATATCATCACGGGTTCATTAATGGCGTACTCAATGGTCTATGCCCTGGTGTCTCGTACACTCATTTTCCTACAACGGTTCTTTCTCATCGGATGAACTCCCTGCAGCAACCACGTTCTTATTGTCATGACAAGGCGAATAGTGATATCGGAGACGAGTTTTGGCGTGTCGGGTTCTTAACTGCGAAATATCAATCTCGGACATTGATTCTGATGTATTGACTTTCGGGTTTATTCGTTCGCAATCATTGCACCCGTTCAATTTCTATTCCCCAGCCCCTCCCCAAGGTCACTTCCAATGCCCCATCGTTGCCATACTAACCAAGCTCGCTTCACTAAGCACACGATCAGCAAGCTGAAGCTGCGAAACCCTACTAACGAGTACATTGCTATCAAATTCATGGTCACAGACCCCACGCTGTTCTACGTACGACCAAACCGCCCGATCGTCGCCCCTAATGAGAGTCTGACCGTGTCTATTTCCCGCATCGCCGTCTGCTTGGAGCCTGTAGGTGGTCCCAAATACCCCCCCAAGCCCCAGCTTCTGGTTTTGTCGGTACCTCTCAACGAAGCTGCCGAGCAGGCTGGCGAGGACACTGCCAGCTTTGTGCAAAAGACCAAGGAGAACATTGCCGGCTTCTGGACCCAGGCCCAGAAAGACAACTCCGTGCCCATCACCCGCACAAAGATAAATATGCAGGTGCGGCACGCTGTCACCAACGGTCACTACACCCCGGAGCTGGGTACCGGTGCTGCCAGTCTTTGAGCTGGAACTGTGGCTGGATGAGCCCTTGGCCACAGCGCAGCCTCACTGGTCTACCAGACTCTGGCAGGAGAGATTCCAATTACGACACCTCAACTACCCGTGTGGCTCAATACGAACTCCGTACTATCTGAAGAGATTTTGGCATAGCACATCTTCCCTCGGCATCTATGCATCTCAATTAGGCCTCCGCCATGGAAAGATATATAATAAGACAGAAATACGCATAACAGTACAGAATATATGTAAGAAAATGACCTCCCTTCTGGAGTGAACGTGCCTTCCCAACAACTTTCTCTTTCACTATACTTTCGAACATTACAGAACCCCCCGGTGACTATACTTTTTTGAACCACCTTCATGTATGAAAGAAGTGATACCAGTAGTAACTGTAAGAAATATCAGAAGACAACCGGTACGGTTCTTGAGTCGCTAATACCCAGAACCTTGAGAAAGATCCCCTACTTATTGTTCTTCTTCATGTCTTCTGCCCTCTCTGCATACTTCAACAGCTCCTCTCTGGGATCCTGTCTATACGCCTTATCAGTGGTAGCATCGACATGTTTCTGGTCTGGAGTGCCCCACACATCCAGCTTGTTTTCAGGATGATAACTAGAAGCCTGCTTTTTGCGTTGCTGCTGCTCCTTGTGAAAATCTTCTGCAAACGGATTCACCGTTTGAAGAGACGAAGACGACACTTGAACCGTCTGGAGAACATCGTCAATGTTACGTTTTCGGTGTCCACGTTCAAGAACAGCTAGAGCGCCCTTAGATGACAATTCGGGTGAGAAAAGGATTTGAAGATGTCCGTTTTCGAGTCCCAGAAAGATTTGGTTGAGTGCAGAGTGCCAGAAAACGGTTTTTGCGGGTGATTCGAGCTTGCACTTGTACACTTCCGCCAGATCACTACTATCCAGAATCCTCAAACTGTCTGAAACCGCAACAATGTACCTTGAATCAGGAGAATAACATGTTGCAGTGATTGGTTCATCAAGAGAAGTCTCTAACTGTGTCTTGAGATCCTTGGAGAGAATTTTGAGCGACTTGCCAGACGTACTGACAATGATATTCGACCCATTGGACGTCAAACTTGTCACTTCAATGTCTGAAAATGTAGACATGGGTCTAGAGTACCCATTGGACTTACTAAAAGTCATCAACGAGTCTTTTGTAGCAGCAACAATGATATCCCCAAGAGCAACAAGATGGTAAACCACTCCTGAATCGTCTCCTGCCACTTTTTTGACTCCTTTGGGTTTCGTGACAATGACATGTGTTTGACTCAGCGAGCCAGAAGAATACTTCCACACACGAACAGTCTGGTCACGTGACGACGTGGCAAAGTCGCCGGACCCCAATCCGACCGCAGCAACGAGTGTTGCTGTGTGCCCCTTGGTATTCTGCGGTGTAACCAGGTACATATCTCCCTCCTTTGACTCTGCCTGTTCTTGTCCGTCTCTGCTGTATATTTTTACCTTTTTCGTTTCAGAAACGGACATCACGATATTGCTGGGATCGTGGACGAGACACGTGACCCGTGCATCCTCATTGACCTCTCTGAATGGTTTATCGAGCGTTGGAAAGTCGAAAAACTCCATTTTCCGTCCACTGGCTAGAGTGAGTCGATGACCTGATTTTTCCAGCACAAAAGTAGTGAGAGGGTGCTTGGAGATGGGTAGAATGAGCTCATGAGATATCGGCAACTCATCCAACTCGTCATCATCGTCATCGTCTGAATCATCTGAATTGTCTTCCTTCTTGTCTCGATTTTTGAAGTCTTCTCTCAGCGCAAGTTTCAGCTTGTGTTCGAGATTCGATGTTTCCTCTTGCTTTCCAAACGACGTGGGATATGACATTGCGTATTTCTTTGAATGAGAAGAAAGCAGCTGTATATTTCTGTTTCGTATATTTTGACAGATGCACCCCATGCATCTCTGCTGCACATGATACATGCTGACTAAGCAGATCTACCGTCATTCTTTCAATCAATCACATTATCTGAAGAGACCCGTAATATCCCGTGTCTGATCTGATCTATACTGCGTTATATACACGTCGGATGTACCAGTCCACTCTTAGAACCCACGTGCATAATCACTTCCACCCTACATGACTTTAACTCAGCAAGCTATACACTCTCACACCAACATGAAAGACGACAAGAAAGAGAAGAAGGACAAGGACGAGAAGGACAAGAAGGACAAGAAGGACAAGAAGGACAAGTCTATGAAGGCCAGAGAAGGACGAGACAACCAAGTCTACTCTGCCTCGGGGTCTCGAGTGGTCGCTGGATGTGTATGCGTCAATAGTGACTCATCCCAGGTTCTAATGATCTCTTCTGCTGCCCATCCCAACAGATGGATTCTTCCTAAGGGAGGCGTGGAGAAAGACGAATTGAGTGTCGAAGGTGATTTCAGCGAATCGGCGGTGAGAGAAACTTGGGAAGAAGCAGGAGTTACGGGGAAGATTACAAAGTACCTTGGAAAGTATGATGACATGCGAAAACCCATTGAGTATAAGGACAGCCTGATTCCCAAAACGGAGTTCCACTTTTACGAAATGGAGGTGGAGAATCTGGCCGAGGTATGGCCCGAGAACCGAAAACGTAAGTGGGCTGGATTTGACGAGGCCAAGGCAGATCTCACCAAGGCCAAGCGATTGGAGCTTATTGAGGCCTTGAAGGATAGCTCTCTGAAGCGCTAATTAGTAGTGTCGTCACGGTTCAAAACCACTTCCTATCATATACATGTATTATAACTTATGCTTACTATTTTGAGATGCAACGTTCAGCGGAGTGCTCCTAGAGCGCTACTCGTGCCGTAGCCCTCCCGCTACGCCTACTCCCCCTCGCGACTCCTATGTTCGGCCTGTCTTCCACAGCTTATCCTTCTGGCCGCCGAAAAAGAAGCCCGAGCCATTCTTCATGTTGGGGCTCTTGGCGGGGTTGGGCTGGAAGGTGTGTGGAATATCCTGATTAGTAATGGTGATGTCGCCATCGTCGTCCTCGCCCTCGCTGTCTGCCCCCACGTGGTGCAGCGTGACCGAGTTGAAGTTCTGGAACGGGTCGTAGTCGCCGTCGCGGCCGTAGCTGCGAGGACCCGCCACCGAGTTGGTCGACGATCGGTCCGTGTTGACCGACAGTACCGACGAAATGGACTTGTCCTGCTTCTTGTCCGTGACAAAGTCCACCGACGACGAGTCCTTCATGGTTCGGAAGTTGACGGCGTCGGCGCCCCGGCTGGGGACCGGCACCAGCGGCGGCGTCTGGTTTCGTAGCAGCGCCCACTGTGTGTTTTTGAAGAAGGGGTGGTTCTTAATGTCGGACGCGCCGGCCTTGGAGCCCATGCGCTTGTGCTCGTCCTTGATGAGCAGCTTTCGAATCAGGTTTTTGCACGACGACGAAATGGACTGGTAGCCCGAGCCGCTGGGGAAGTTGACCTCCTGCTTGAGCACGTTGGAAAACGTCAGGTTCCGGTTCTTGCCCTTGAACGGAGTCATGCCAAACAGCATTTCGTAGATGAGAATGCCCAGCGTCCACCAGTCGACCGCAGACGTGTGGCCGTTGCCCCGGATCACCTCGGGCGCAATGTACTCCTCAGTGCCGACAAAGGAGTTTGTTCGGAAGTTGGCAATGCACGACTTTGTGTCGAGCTGCGGCACGTTGGTCGAGCTCTGGATCGTGGGCGCGCCCAGCTGCTCCGACTGCTTGGACAGGTCAAAGTCGGACAGCATAATGTGGCCCGACTGATGCAACAAAATGTTTTCGGGCTTGAGGTCCCGGTAAATGTAGCCCATGAGATGCAGGTACTCCAGCGCAGCGGTCACCTCTGCAGCATAAAACTGCGCATCGGCCTCGGCCACACACTTGCGCTCGCGCGTTTGCAGCGCCCGAAAGAACTCGCCGCCCATGCAGTACTCCATGCACAGGTAGAGGTAGTCGTTGGACTGGAACGAGTGGTAGAGCGTGACGATGAATGGGTGGTTGGACGTGGCCAGAATCTCCTGCTCGGCAAAAGCCCGCTTGATTTTGTTCCGCTTGATCATTTCCTTCTTGGACAGCACCTTCATGGCGTACAGCTTGGTCGACTTCTTTTCCTTGACCAGGTACACCTTGCCCACGTCACCCCGGCCCAGCAGCCGAATCTTTTCAAACGACGACGGACCCACCTCCACGTCGCACACCTTTATCGAGTTGGACGAGTACGTTCGGGCAAATGACTTGGAGTTGGTTCTGGAACGTGACTGCGGCGTGGCTGAGCCTGAACGACTATGGCCGTTGCCGATATGGCTGCTGAGCCCGTCGTTAAGGGGCGCAGATTGCGTTCTGTCCCGCTCGACGGCTGCGGGGTCCGAGGGGTGGTGCTGCTCCTCACGCACCAGGTCCTGCAGCCGCACGTCCTCCGAGCCCGCGGGGATGATGGGCAGATGCTGGTTGTGGTGGCTGCCCGAGTGCGAGTGCGTTGCCGAGCTGTTGGACCCAATGGCGTTTTTGACGTTGGGCTCGGAAGCTACACGCCGGATATTCTTACGCGGCTGCTGCTGGCCGGCGCTGGCAGGCACGCCAAGGTTGTTGGGTGACGGAGACGACGGCGGCGAGTGCAAGTGTGGCGATTTCGGGGACGCCGAGCCGCTCATATGCGCGGGCTGCTGGACTGAGGACCAGTCTTCCGCCACAGGGACTGTCCGCGACGAGTCCATGGGGTCCACGGCCTCTTCTTCTGGCGTGTGAGCCGCCAGGTGCCGTGGGGTATGCAACTTGGGCGTGGTTGCAAACTCGGAGGGAATGTCCGGGACCGAGGGCACCGCAGAGCTGCTGTGGCTCTCGCCCAGCGTCTCCTTGTGGGTCTCCTTGGTGGAAGGAGTGGAAGGCGATCTTCCTCTGAGAAAGCGCTGTTTGAAAGACGACTTGGTTTCCTTGTCTTCCGGAGGAGGCGACGAGCCCTGCACACCCTGCACGTGGATGGTGGGCGTGGGGTCGTACTTGGGGAATGCAATTTCTTCGTCCGGACCATTGCCTGTGGCTCCGGGGCTGTTTGTATTGTTGAACTTGAAGAAGCTCTTGAGCCGCTGGGGGAAGGTGATCTCCTTGGGCGGTTCTTTGGCGGATGTTTCGTCGTGGGGCCCGAGGGTCAGAGCCGCAGACGCAGACGTTGACCGGTTTCGTTTGAACACGTCTTCTACCATTGTGGGGGAGGTGTGTGTAGTATGAGTAATGTGTTGGGTACTGGTAGTGTGATGGGTACAAGTAGTGAGTGAGTACGACAAGAGTGGACAAGTGTTGAGTGTGGAAGTATTATCAGGTCAGTGAAGGCTGAGTGTTCAGTGTCGTCGGTCGATGTCTTTTTCTGTTCTTGTGCGCCGTCTTCTTCCTGGGTTCACTGGTCGTCTTCCTCTTCAATGGTGTAGCTGGAGTCTATGTGCTGTCGCTCGAAACTCAGGCTAATATGCGGGTCTCCGCTAAATGTCGCAAGCCCAAAAGGAAGGTTAAGAGGGGGAAGCTGGAGGCGGCGGGAGGGGTGCTACGGCAATGATGGCGGTATAGATTTGATCGTTGGAGCGGGGGCTACACAGTGGTATAGGTATCCTGGAGGCACTATGGTCTGTTCGCCACCCAGAAGGCTCCTCAGACTCCCCGGAGTTAACACGCGTTACTTCGGAAACCCAAACCCTACGCCCGGTCTCACCCATATTAGTAAGCGGAGCAGACAGAAGTGTTCAGGGAGTGGGAGTATGTATTTTTGGGTGCCCCTGTTTTAATTTGTTTTTCAGGTTTCCATTTTTTCAATTTTCCCTCTTTTTTCTCTCCTCTTTCATGTCTCTATCCTTCCTCTTGTTATTTCTCTCCACTGTATTCTCTTCCCCATTAGTCTGTCTCATAACTGGGGTACAGTGTATAATCCAAAGATGGTATAGTCCACTGTAATAGACACGTGACCAATGCCTCTACCCCGGACCGGTTTCTTTGTCCTCCACCTGCTTAAGCGACATATAATATGGACTTGTTGACAAGCTCCTTGTATCAACACATGCATGGAAGTCCGAAAGCCCTTTTCCATGGAGCTCAACACGATGCAACAAAAGGTAGAATGACGGAAACCGAAAAAAGCTAGAAATGCACGGCGTTAAACTGTGCAATAAGCATACCGCCAGACATGTGGACTGAGACGGTGGATCAAACATTGAGACAGATTCTTTCTGATTATCAATGACATACTTGTTTTACGATTTTGTATTTCTCGGATTTTTTTGTTTTTTCTTTTCATTTTATAAACGTTTTATTGCTATTTATAATCTCCATGACTAATTAACTCTCGAGCATGGCGTGAGTTTGAGGAGACGCAGGGATCGTCAGAAGCTGGCCTGTTTGGAAAATATTAGTCAGCGGGTGGTGTTACATTGATGGGTGGATTTAAGTCTGTTCAATTCAAAGTCGATCTTTTCATTATGTGAAGAGTTGTGAAGGGACTGAAGAAGGGGAAGACAAGGGCATTTTAGTTCCTGTCAGTTCGAATCTCCATGGAGTTAAATTGGGGGGTTTTGGTAGTGTCCTTTTAGTTGGATGACATCATTAGCTGTTAGTTCAGGATAATGGGGCTTAGTCGTTCTGGTAAATGGCCTTCACCTTCTGATAAGTTTGGATCGTAAAATAATGGTGGACAGTATACATCACTGCCATGTCATACTGCCACGGTATTGCTTGTCATGGTAAGATAGTTGATGTTGGAAACGTCATCAGTAGTATTCCCAAGATTCTAAGTATAGCTAAGTACAGAATAATTGGAGAGTTACATGTAACTTGGGAATTTGTGTGGCCACTTGTTTTGTTTGAGGAGCAAAAGTGTAGACGACTATGTTCGCAATATATCTAGATGTAGTTCAACTCTCTCGGGCCCTCGAAACTGGGAAGTAATAGTCGTTCAGCCGAGCAGTCAACTAACCTTCAAGTAACTTTTGAATCTGACGCCCAAGGATATCCTCTAAATAGCACTTTACATGTTCAAGACGACATCAACGGTCATCATAACCGATCCCTTGCGCTTCTCCGTTATTAATAAGACTCACAATATTTTTATTCATTTTTTCTGGTTTTCTCCATCTCACTCCCTTAATATCACCATGTCAAAAGTCACCATGCATACACTCAACTCTGTCTCTCCACACCATGAGATAATTTGTCGATACTCGGTCCATGTTCTCAATAACCAACCTGCAAGTCGACGAGGAGTTTCTCAACCGTCCACAAACAGAAAATATCGACTTGGAAACGTTTTGCGTGCTGGGCTCATCCTTCAATGAAATCAAACGCGAAAACAACACGTCGCCGAAAAGTGAACCGAAACCGACCCAAAAAAAGCTGAAACGGTTCACCCAGCCTCCCACGCCTCTTCTACTCAGTGAACATGACCAACAGACCATTTCCGCGCTCTTCGATGGAGCCTGCATTCCCACAAACCTCTTTCTCACATGTTTGATCAACATGCTGGTAGGAAGAGAGTCTATCATGTTCCAATGGCGATGGAATTCTAGGAGATTTGTTGCTAAACACTTTTCGCAGCCAATCAGAGTCCCCGGACTTTCTTCCATGGCTCTACAGGGTTTGGTGGACCAGTGTTTGGACATTGGATCGTTGTATTCACGTCTATCTAATACAGCCAAGGACATTGCAAAAATGGTGTCCTTGGAAGACAGTATCATGATTGCGTTCCGGAGTGCGCTGACTGACATTTTAGCGGCGATCCAACACTACATTGAGTCTCTGGATACCTCTAACGAGTCTCTGTTTCCGTTGCTGGTACATCTTAGACCTGTGTCTACAATTGTGCATCTATTGGCAAACATTCTAGGCTGTGGAGACCTATCACGTGCATTGACTCTCAACAGTCTTCCTGATCCCGTGAAACTGCTTTCAGAGCTCCATACCCGTCTCTCCATCTATCAAACCTCAGACATAAATCTGTATCTGCTTACAGCAGAGCTTTTCAAACGGTGTCTCAGTCCATGGATGTACAAGTTGGATGGCATTATCGGTCTGAATGGATCGACGTACTGGAAAACGCCTTCGAAAATGGTTGATTCGGAAATGTTCATTAGTCAGGAACAGAATTCTGGTTTTCTGATTCCAGAAAAGAGCCGCTTTCCCACTTTTTTAAGCAGGGAAAATGCTCAGATATGTGTTGAGATCCTCACAGCATTGCATATTCTCTACTCCCTAGGAGATACTTCTGTTGTAGACAGAAATGTGTCTTTCTCTACGTCTTCTTCTCAGTCTAAAACTCAAGAAACACTGATTCCTCCTCTAGACTTCAAATCTGACCTGGAAGAAGATACAACTACTCTTCTCGCACATACGCAGCTATTCTCAAACACATTGGCCTTCCTGAAACTCGAAAAAACTGAACAAACTGCTCTTTACGAGTCGGAAGACCCTCTCAAAGACTTTCAAGTGTCCATAGAGACCCAACAACAAGCAGTCAACGACTCTCTGATGGGTCACGTGCGAAAATACCTCTCTACGCACCTCGAAAGCGCTAAACGCTTCTTTCTAATGGGTCTAGGCTCTGCAGATCTGTGTCAATTGGTGTTTCAAGGTAACACTGTCAGAATAGGATCTTCTCTCAACTGGCCTCCTTTGAACTCAGACTTGCGGATCACAGAAGACCTAGTGGCCGATTTGCTACCCCAGGAAGACGTGAGAATGTGGTTTGGAACGCCTCAAAACGTTGATGGAGGAGAACAATCTTTTCCCCCGGACTCTATTATGGCTACAGAGTATATTACTGTGTTTTATACTCCGCCTGAAGAACTCAAGTACGTGTTTATGCCTCGAGTGATCCAGGGGTACCAACGTATCTTTGCTCGTCTTTTGAAACTTGCTAGATGCGTCTACTTTCTGCAGCTCCAACATAAATACTCCTTCCACTACCTCATCCAGCTGCAGTACTGCCACTTTCAGATAGTGGATGCAGAATGGTACCGGCTGCAGCAGGGTGTCAACAAGACGTCCAACTTCATGCGAATCGTTAATCTACACAACTCGTTTGTAGATTCTGTTGGACGAAAGTTGTTCTTGTATTCCGAGGAAGACGCACAGTTGAACGACTACCTTCAGAGCTTACTTAACGATGATCCAACTGATATTCCGAGACATTGGAGGAAGTTCACGTCGTTGGCATGATCATATTTATATATTTATTCTATTACAGCATTTAAAACATGAGATATCATAATGTGAGGAATTCTTACACGTACCGGTACCCTTAGTTCAACACGATATATCACAACGAGGATGTTCAGTGAAGGATCATAAGAGTATACGAAGATAAAGGCTGTTGCTTCAGTGAAAACTAGAAGCTCATATAGTAGCTACTGGTAGTTCTAAAACGACTCCTGACTGTCTGAGCACAGTGAACATGTTCAGGAGGCACAGTGCAACTCATAGAAAGAAGGTAGCTGGAGTAGTTCGAAGACTACGAACAGGATATAGAATAACAGCCAGCAGCTGCAGTCTACTACGAGCATAAGACGAGGGCTTCCCTTTGATCCATGGCTATTATCTTTGAGTTGAATGACTCAGGATGTGAAGATACGTTATCATCGACCTGTAGGAGAAATAACCACCTAGATGAGTAGGATATGATCTGTATGAGTGTTTTCGGTAGTTATTAAGCCAGCAATATGAGAAGCTCCATTTGCATCAGATCCTCCTGCAACTACTCAATATCTCCGCCCTAGCACACCATCATTGGACGAGTAGACTCATTATATGGCAACAACTCAGTCTTAAAATGCTACATAAACATGAATTCACGCTTGAGATCAGCTCCATCAAATGGTTCTGTGTTCTTCTAGTCATTTACCTTCTACGTATTGTACTTGTACTGTACAAGTACAACCAATAGCCTGCTGTAATGGGTCTTGATAATAAAAAGAAGAAAAAAAATTGAAATTCACCAACAGCAGTTTCTCACTCATAGGAAAAGCAGTCTATTGCAGTGAAAAAATGCAACAGCAGTTTGCGTAAGTGCATTTTTTTAATTTTTTTTTTATTTTTTATTTCCACGATTCTTTTATATGGTCCCCAAATTTAGTTTTTTATCATGATGCAGATGATACGCGCATGGACCACACATCTACACACGGTACATACTGTTCCACGTACGGTATGTACAAATGAAGAGCATCAAGGTACCGGTACTGTACTTGACGTCAGCTAAGTGTGCTTCGTGTGGTAATCTCGACATTGCATGAGTAGACACGACAATACGGCAAAAAATGGGGGAAATATCGTCATCCCACATGATGAATCCAGCGACGATGATGTGCCAATGTTTCCTCCTGCTGAGAACATAGGATACACATTCAGATCAGAAGACTCGTCGCCATTGAGATTCTTTATTTTGCCACCAGAAAGCGAGTTTCAAGAGCATGAATTCAACGGTTTGAAACAGTTGGTTCTCAAGGGTGGAGGGATTATGGAACAAACTCCCTCAAACAAAACGTACAACATCTGCTACAATGAAGAAACGGCTATTCCTGTCGAATACACGTCCCAGAAGACTTGGTACTCGGGAGATTTGGTCAGAAGATGCATGGACTGTCAGTCTTTTGATCGTGACATTAGAGAATCCGAGCTGATTCTCGCACCGAGGTTTCGACAACTGGTTGAAGCCACTGGTGGTTATCATAATCGCTGGTGTCTAGATGAAGGGCCTGAATTGGAATGGGATCTTGCAGATCTGTTCTATTCTGCGGAATTGATCAGACCTATACTTGGTATCAAAGCAGCTCAATATCAAAGACTAGCTGCAGGTGCTCGTGCCACAGTCAATTCTGCTTCTAACATTGTGGATTTCCGAGACAAGTCTTCTCCGGGACCGCTTGCCAAATCTTTGGTCTTGAAGTTCCCAGAAACAACGCAGATTACCCATCGACCAAATAGCAGAGCTCTAAGAACATACGCGTACAACAGGCACAAATGGACGAAACTTCTAGAAAGCTTCCCGCATCTCAAACCGTCATACCTCGAACGTGTTGTTGATATCCTCAGCGGCGACTTTGAAGAGGCTCATGCCCAAGTGTCGCAACATGGTACTGATATGGAAGCTATAACAAACCAGTATGGAAGGTGGAATCCCAGACACGACGCTTACCTCGGTGATCAAAATTCAACCAAAGAGCTTGAGCAGTACTCTGTGGAGCAGAAATTCGAGCGGAAAAAGTTTCTTCAGGAACGACGAACTGTGCGGAAAGTGGCTAGCTGGCTATCACACTTCAAACCCACAGGCTGTGATCATCCTCTTTTTATCTTTGACGATACACGAAACCAGATTACTAACAACTAAACCTGATGCTAACGGCTAGTTTAATCGATACAGCTACATGCAATGTATCATTCTCAAATTGTAATACCGTAGCACCGATAGAATGAATACCCTTTATATTGTAGGTCAGGTCAGATTGCAATATACAATAGTCCTCATTTCAACTGTGCTGGATCAGCTCATCTAATCATGGAATCGAGAACAGATGCATTGCGCAACTGATACCTACCTGGAACCAAGACTGTCCATAACTTGACTCTTTGAAGACAAGAGTGAGAAAATGTAGATAATAAAAGAAAACTGCAGTATAAATGGAGCTTGGTAAACGCATTTCAGAACTGCGACAAGTCTCGAAACTCCTAGATATGGTCCTGTATGCCCCCTAAGCTGGGAGGGCTAGCTTGAAACCACTAAACAATGAGATCAGATAGATGTCAGTTTAGAAGGGTTCATTAGAGTGATCTTAATGTGTCTGATACCATCCCAGAATTTGGCATATTACTCTGTGGTATCTCATAGGCAAGATAGACGGTGTTAACAGAAACACAGAATGTTTGGTAACACAGACAAGCATGAAATATCGCTGTGTAAGTCACTAGAAGTGTTTTAAAGCTGGCCTATATCCTACCAGATCTACCCCAAAGTACTCTCTACTCCTATTTCTCGTTATTTCCGATCTCATCTCACATTTCCTATACTCCCTGTCTATCGCCTCCACACTTTTGCCCTCCGACATTAATATAGCAGTAATAATATGAATTTCAAAATGAATTTCGATTAACTGAGCATGAGAATTCAACTCCCACTCCTCACATTACAATATCTCTTCTTTTGGGGTCAAATTTTCTGACTAAGCAGTTGTAAGGTATCGGCGTTCCAGAAAGACAAAAAGTAATGTAAGATCCGACCAATACTGTACTGCGGAATACTCTTGAGTTCGTCGGTAAGCCTAATGATCCTCGCTGATACAAAGGGCCTCTTGATACGTTCCTTAGATTCGTGTAAACTTGTCTTATTAATCATACATAAAATTCCTCCTTATACTGCCAATTCTCATGCACGTCCCAATTGGGACACACAGTCACGAGGGTCACGTGACCGACCATCTCTAGGCGCTTAGTAAGCCCTTGGTCCTTACACTCTCCCCCCCTTAAGAGTCGGTCACTTCGTCTTCGGCGTCGTCCTCGACGTCGTCTTCTGTTTCCTGACCGCTCTCGTCCTTGTCCGACATAATCTCCTGTAGACGTCCTTCTTCTTCTCGGTCCAATTCCTCATGAAACCGAGTCCACCGCTCCCAGTCCTCTGACAACTGTTCCAGTCGTTCGGGATCCATTTCTTCCAGAATGGCTCTGGGAACAGCACTGACCATCTGGGGATCACAGTTCTCCCAGGAGCACAACACCAGTTCCTCTTCTTGATCGAAGCCTGCAAACCGTGTAATCTGATTGAGTCTAGCTCGCTGATCATCCTCGTGGACTGGTGGTTGCATCAAGTACTCGTCACGCTCCACGTACTTCTTGAGATGCTGCACATTGATGTTCCTGTGCCTCTTCGACTCTGGTGGCAGCGCGACCTCGAAGACGTTGTCAAACACCCGTTTTTGCAACCTGTAGGGTCCGAAGTACACATCGTGCATCTTCGAGTCTTCGCCCTTGTTGTAGTACGCCTTTCGATGCACCAGTGCCAGATCTCCTTCTTTGACTGTCACCGCTCGGCGGTGTTGGTTGACCCTGGCCTCCTGAGCACCTTGCATCTCCACGATTCGGTCCTTGATCTCGCCCTGAACCATTTTCATCTTGTCCATCCATTCGCTCATCTGATGGTGGGGTTTGTCCATCATGAATGACGACTCATACGCTGGCCCGTCAGGCACGAACCCGTAAACTGCTTCGAAAGGGGCGTACTCCGTGGTGCTGTGTTTCGCCGAGTTGATTGCGAACTCCATCATAGGCAGCCACTCGTCCCACTCCTTCGGCCGAGTGCTCACGTACGATCTCAGTAGCCGTCTAACGTCCTTGTTCGTTCTCTCAGTCTGGCCGTCAGTCTCAGGGTGATTCGCCGTCGAGAACTTCAGCTTCGTTCCGAGTCGGTGCTGGAACGTGCGCCACATCTTCGACACGAACTTAACGTCACGGTCCGACACGATTGTCTTTGGTACTCCGTGGTACCGGAAGATCTTGTCCAAATACAGGTTTGCTGCTTCTTCTGCGTTGATGTTGATGTGACACGGGATCAAGTGCACCTGCTTCGACATCCTATCCACCACAACCCACACGTTGTCGAACCCGTTTCTGGACATGGGGAGTCCTGACTTGGATACAAAATCCATCGAGATGTCCGACCAGTTCTGAGTAGGCACTGGCAACTGTTTCAGGAGGCCTTGTTTCGCCGACGTGCCCGACTTGGATCTCTGGCAACTATCGCAGGAGCTGGTGTACTCTTTCATCTCCTTGATCATCCGTGGCCAGTAGCAGTTACGAGACAACCTGTCAAACGACTTGTAGTATCCGAAGTGTCCTGCCGTTGGAGTGTCGTGTGCCTCAAGTTTCATCCTTTCTCTTGCCTCTCCTGCTGGGATACACATTCGTTTGCCCTCTCCCCCGTTAGGAACCGTCTCGTAATATAGAAGCTTGTCGTCATCGATGCTGAAGTGCTGAATGTACTCTACCATGGTCTTCGGTATCGTCTGCTTCTCTGTCAGAATCTCCCAAATCGTTCCAAAATCCTTGTCATCCTTGTACCCTTGCTTCACCAGTTCGCGTATCTCCTGATCCTCCACCCAGACTGGCAACACCGTCAGTCCTCTCTCGTCATCCTCCGACTCCGGAAACCACACCGGCATCACTGTCATCCTTGACAAAGCATCGGCTGCTGCGTTCTGCTCACCTGGAATATACTTGATATCAAAGTCGTAATCTGCCAAGAAATCCAACCACCTGGCTAATCTGCCTGTAGGGGGTTCAGTCTGAGACGAAAAGTACGTCAACGACTGGTGATCGGTCTCGATCAGGAAATTCTTGCCTAACAAGTAGTGCCTCCACTTTCTCAGCGCGTGAATAATACCCAAAAACTCCTTCTCCCTCGTGCACCAGTTCTTCTGAGCCGGCGTCAACTTCGCCGACTCATAAGCCACCGGCCTCCAGGCCTCATCCTCCTTGCTCCACTGCTCCAGCACCGCGCCCACCGCCACGTCACAGGCGTCCGTACTAACCTTGAACGGGTCCTCCATCGTCGGTATCCTCATAACCTCCGACGATACCATTGCCTTTTTGATCTCCTCGAACGCCGACTGACACTCTGGCGTCCAGACGAATGGTTGCCTGGGCGTGGGAGACTTCTTGGTCTTCGCTGACGCTGCTGCCAGCTCCGTCAGGGGGCAAGCCATTCTGGAATACTCCGGGATAAACCGTCGGTAGTACCCTGCTAGTCCTAAGAAGCTCATCAAATTCAGCCCTGATTCTGGTACCGGCCATTCATCTATGGCCTTGACCTTATCTGGTGAGGCTCCGATACCTTCTCCTGAGACGGTATGCCCCAGAAACTCCATCTTATCCTTAAAAAACTCACACTTCGACTTCTTGGCGTAAAACTGTTGCTCCCTCAGTCGATCCAGCACCTCCTCCACATGCTTTTGGTGGGACTCGACGTCAGGGCTGTAAATGATAATGTCATCCAAATACACACACACTGACTTCTCCAGGAATGGCTTCAGGGTGTCGTTCATCATTTTCTGAAAAGTCGAAGGTGCGTTGCACAAGCCGAAAGGCATTACCAGGTACTCATAATGTCCCGATCGCGTCGTAAATGCCGTCTTGTGAATATCCTCCTCTTTAATACGCACTTGATGATATCCCGAGTGCAGATCCAGCTTGGAAAAGACCTTTGCTCCGTGCAATTGGTCCAAGATATCATCAATGCGAGGTAGTGGGTATCTGTTCTTCACTGTCATGTCGTTCAATGCTCGATAATCCACACACATCCGTAACTCACCTGTCTTCTTCTTGATAAACAGCACAGGAGCTCCAAAGGGGGACTTCGACTCCCTGATAGTCCCACGTGCTAACATCGTCTTCACTTGCTTGTCTAGCTCCGCCCACTCGAACCGACTCAATCTGTAAGGCCGCCGGAAGGGGGGTCTCTTCGAGTCATCCGTCACAATCTCGTGGTCAATCTCTCTCCTGGGGGGCAAATCGTCCGGCAAATCATCTACCACTATGTCATCATATACCGACAAAAGCCGGTCCACCTTATCGGTGTGCGCCGAAGCGACTACGTCCTCATCTCGTACATACAACACGAACATCTCGCCTTCGTCGGCTTCTACAGTCTTCCTTGCATCCTCGATGGTCACCGTGTACGACCGCATGAACAGCTCGTCCTTCTTGTCCTGATCCGAGGGTCCACATCCAGGAGGCAGAAACTCTCGGGTCTTCCAATTGATGTGCTGTGCGTGTTTCTTGAAGAAAGGCATCCCTAGCAATACCTCCTGTCCATGCATGTGTGTCAAGATAAACGCCTTGACACACGTCGTCCACTCGCCGACTTTCACTGGCACTAAGGCAGTTTTGTTGACCACTTCCGACCCGTGAACCGATTTGACTCTCTTCGGCCGGCACTCTTCCACCTCCAATCCTAGCCAGGCCACCATGTTAGCTGCGATAAAGCACGCGCTAGCGCCACTATCCAGTAGCGCCTTCACTGGTCGGGCATTCACTTCATAGGACAGGGAAACGACTTCTTCGTTACCTTCAATAATCTCCGTCCTGTAAGTGTACAAGGTCTCCATCTCCTCTTCTTCTGGGACCGTGTCGTCCACCCTGGGCTCCTCCTCCACCTGCTCAGCAGGCGGTTCCTCCACTTCCATGTCTCCCATCCTGGGCTCCTCCCCCCCCTGCTCCCTCTCTGCAGGAGGTTCCTCCTCTACTTCCGTTTCTTCAACGGGCAACTCCTCGTGTTCCACTTCCACTAGTGGGTCTTGCTCTTGCAGGGCTACAGATGCGGTTTCTACTGACATTGCATTCATTACTTCAGTTGGGTGTACCACCGCATCCGCAGATTCGAGATCTGTGGATGAAAAGGCAATTAAGGTCTCGTTCTCAATCACCTTCGCTCGTTTCCCTGGTTCTCTGCTTCCTTCGCTCGTTGAGCCCAGAAGTTAGCCTTGTACTTCGTCTTTTCGAGCTCCGTGGCCTGACACTTAGACTTGTAGTGTCCCATCTGGCCACAGGCGTAACACTCCACTGTTGACCGGTCGCGTCCCCCGGAAGATTGTCCTTGGGACTGCCCGCCACCTTGAGTCTGCCATCCACCTTGAGACTGTCCGCCACCGTAAGGCTGCCCGCCACCACTGGGGGCTTGGTTCGGTTTCACGTACTGTCCGGAACCGCCACGATATCCTCGGTAACGGTTCCCGCCCCAGCTGTCGTTAGCTTGGGTGCGCATCAGGGACGCCTCGTCGTGATCACCATCGGCACCGTAATCGTCCTGGTGCTCTTCTTCGTAGGCCTGCACTCTGTCGACATCCATGCGATCTTCGTTGCGGAACCCAGTTCGGCCTGACCGCTGGTTGCCGTCGTGAATTCTCAGCAGATCCACCAGCGTGTCCAGGGAGTCCAAATCCTTGCTCGAACCGGCGATTTTCACGCCTGTGATCCAGGGTCCCTTCAGTCCTTGCATAAAAATAGATGCCACGATCTTCTCCGGGGGAGACTCTGTCAGGGCTCGCAGTGCTGCCCGGAATCGGATGATATACTGGTCGACAGTCTCGTTGGTCTTGGCCTGGAACTTGTAAAAGGCAGCTTCGGCCTTCAGCTCGTACTCCTTGGGGGTGAAATGATTGGTCACAAACTTCTTGTAGAACGCCCAATCGCTCTTCAGGCTCACTCGCTCTTCGTCGTCCAGCAGGATCCACCACTCGAGGGCTACACCGCCCAATGCATCAGCTGCTAGCACAGCCCGGTGTTCCTCTCGGACGAAGCGGTCCGTGAACCGGTGATCTAGACGCTGGACGAAGTTGCGCACTGCTCGACCCACATTCTCCTCGCTGCCGGTGAACGGCGTGCCGAAATTCTTCATGTCAGCCAACTGCCGACTCTTGTTGAAAGCCTCCTGCTTCTCTCTCTCTGGGTCCGAGGTAGTTCTCTCCTCAGCCTGCCCGGTAACTCTACCCGCAGATTGGGTGTCCACAGCCGGTCTCTGGACGCTCAGCTGGGCTCGTAGCTGCTCCAGCTGCTGGTACATTGTTTGCAAGGTGTCATCTCGCAGCCGATCTCGTCTGGCGTTGGCGGCTCGCTCCTCTTCGTAGAGTTCTCTCCACCGCCTGTCACGGAGTTCCTCGGCCTCCCTTCTTTCGTCCTGGTTCATGTTCGCTCCGTCTTCCAGGTTCATGTTCAGCCGGAAGTCGGCCTGCAGGGGGTCCAACCCTTCTCCTGCTCCTCGACCGAACGGGTCGACGTTAATGTTGTCGTTGTGCTCTGCCATTGAATTGGCCGTATCGAACGTATCCGAACTCGTGTGAGACGCTTCGAGGCTTCTGTCTCTCTCGTTGATCGAATCTGAATCTGAATCCGGGATTCCCCACGTGCCTAGCTGTCTGCCGCGTATGGTGAATCGTTTTCCTTTGTCGAAGTATCCTGTTCTCCCTGAATCGTAATAAAAAGTACCGCTACCAAGTGTAAGATCCGACCAATACTGTACTGCGGAATACTCTTGAGTTCGTCGGTAAGCCTAATGATCCTCGCTGATACAAAGGGCCTCTTGATACGTTCCTTAGATTCGTGTAAACTTGTCTTATTAATCATACATAAAATTCCTCCTTATACTGCCAATTCTCATGCACGTCCCAATTGGGACACACAGTCACGAGGGTCACGTGACCGACCATCTCTAGGCGCTTAGTAAGCCCTTGGTCCTTACAAGTAACTTTCCAAAATGGGCGTCTGGTGTAGTTGGTTATCACATGCGCTTAGCATGCGCGAGGTCCCCGGTTCGATTCCGGTGTCGTCCATACTTTTTTCTCAGCAGCGGAGGCTCTTCACATTCTCACTCTGTCTTTTTACATTCAATCTGAGGTACTGGTACTGTAGATATTACTTATATTACGTTAAATAACACTCGTCTATTCACTCCTGCTCGTCGGCCTGATACATCATCCGCCGGGCTTTCTGGATATTGAGATCCATCTGGAACTCTGGCAGCTCTTCATCCGACAGATTAGGACACAAGTACTTTGTGGCCTCGTCTCCCACGTGTTCCAGAAAGTAGCACGCGCAGTAATCCTTAATCGTGCTGTTCTCAGCCTGTCTGGCTACCTGCCACGAAATGACACATCTATCTCCCTCCAGAGAAGATCCCGTGACTGCCGCTTCCACTGCACGTTCTAGACTTTCCAGAAAGTAGACCTTTGCAGGGATGAGCAGCTCCAGAGCCAGCTCTTCAGGGATCTTGTCAACAAGCCCATATATGTACTCCAGTAGCACCTCTACCACCACTGAGGGATACTCGAGTCTGAGAGTACGGTCACGTGCCTCTGCCATGCCGCTTTGTAGCACCGTAGACATGTAGGGCCATAGAGAAAGCAGCACTTGGGTGTGGACCAGATGGCTCTTGCCTTCTTCGTCAACGATTTTGAAGTCTGCTATTTCGTGGTGCTTGTAAATCTTTTGGAAAGAAATACCTCGGTAATCTAAGGGAGAAGGTATCTTGGGACATCTAACCAGTGTAGGCTGGGTGGGTTTGTCTGGGAATTGCATTACGTAACAAGTGCCAGCCAGCAGCAAAATCGCGCTTCTCGTGTCCTGCTGGTACACTCGGAAGTCCAGCCAGCAGGATTCCTGTTCAAACCACCACTTGTTGGCGTGGTTTGTGCTAAAAAAACGTTTGCCGCCAGGGAAATACTCGGTGCCATACTTTTTGGCAGAGTAGTTCCATGTCCGTTTGTTTTTTTGTTTGTCAGTCAGATTCAATTCAATGTTCCTGTAGGTACACTCTTCAATGATAAGAGTACCCACGGCCTTCAGACGCAGAATTCGCTCTTTGAGAGGAGGTTTGTCGTAAATCACTGTCATGGTAAGGTGGTGGAGATGAGGGAGAGTTTGTTATGGGGCCAATTCCAAAATATATCAGGGGGAAGTCACGTGGGAAGAAAACAGATTGGAACTTTTATCGTGTGTGGGTGTTCAATTGCATATACTGTCCTTGTTCAGTATCACGTATTTGGTGGGGATGAATCCTAGTGCATACGCTTACTGATTGTGGGTGTGAGATTTATTGAACGGCAAGGAAAAGAGGTGGAGCAAATCTGAAAACGGTGGAATGTTCAAAATAGCGGGTTTAGTCACTTGGTTGTGTTTTTGGAACGGTACGACGTGTATTGGTGAAGTCGAGGGGTGTTATCGTTTGGATTGGTGTGGGAAAAAACAGTGTGGGGAATATTAATCTTAAGAATAAAAATATTAAATTGGTGTGGGAAAATAAATGGAGCATAAGGGAGAAGAAAAAAGAAAAAAAAAACCATGAAAAAGAAAAAATACGAATGAGTGACAAACAAACATACTAAAGAGATCATAATTGAGGATATACTACAGTACCGGTATTAGGATCCTGAACGGTCTATTAGTTGAATGGATCGACAATATCGTACTAAACGCGTTTGGCGGCGAAGTTAGTTACAGTTTGTTAGGAAGGTGAATCTCCAGTTGATATCATGAATGCGGCTGAATGAAGGAACTGGAGAAGAGAGAATGAACAAGTACCGGTACAAGTACAAGTATTTTTTTGAATGGGGAAACAGCTGATGAAAATCGTATTGGTGCGACTTCAAGTGAGTTCGGCCCTTTTTCGTATTTTGGTCTTCCATTGATGATCATATGACAAGACAATTTAGAGTGTATAACTCTTGAACATATCGAGTCAAGTGCGATTATGTAAGCCAAAAGGGAAATCGACGAAACCAGCAGGTATTCAAAAGAAAACAGAGTGCAAACGTGTCCACCACCCTTTGTTTTCCATGACTAAAAGTACTCATACAAGTACAAGTACTGTTGATTCTCTTATCGTCTTCTGTGGACATCTGAAGTTGGCATTCACAAAGTGCAATTATTTTTCCACACCGACTTTGGAATGTGGAGAATTATCGGCCCTGCCTGTTCAGCCCTGCTTGTTTGGCCCTGTTGTTTGGCCCTGCCTTGTTCCTACAGTAATTGAGACGATTTTCTCGATATTTTTTTCGATAATATTGTCTTTTTCAGATATTAAGTGGATACGGAAGAGTGGAGACCGCACGAAAATGACAACAATGACAGATTGACGTCAAAGGAGTTGACCTGAATAATCAAGATTCGAACACTTCGACTTGCCCCATGGGGATAGGGGTACAGCGTATGTATCTGTTAGTATATTTCTATTCTCGAGAACCGTGTATTCTATTTGAAATGACCAAGTTGGCTTATCAGGAACTGGCTGTTAAGAGAATGCCGCCAGCTCTAACTCCAATGACTATGAACTCGTAGCTACCTGGTACGATACAGAACAACAGAACAATTCCTCCGTCTATCCCCTCACCTGACTACATTCGCTTGATGTGCATACATCCGTCAAACCTCTTAAGTTGTATCTTCAACCTAGACTCGAACAGACCAGATCTCACTACCAAAGATGTGGGAATCACGTGATTTCACCGATTCAAAAAACACGTGACCACTTCTCTTCTGACACACGTGACACTCTCGCTCTGGTCACGTGCACATATCGTGCTGTACCTACCTTGCCGTTGAGCTAAATAAGTACAAACTTTGAGCTGAAATTTGGAAAAAAACTTACGTCGTCTTTTTTTATTCAACACCCTCAAAATGGCCAAGTTTTTTGCGGTTCGAAATGGATACCAGCCCGGCATCTACACGTCGTGGAGCGAGTGCCAGGAGCAGGTTTTGGGCTTCCCTCGAAACGAACACAAGAGTTTCTCGTCGAAAAAGGATGCTGAAGACTACATGAACGGCAAGAACTTTCCTACCAACGCTGAGAAAAAGGCTCAGAACAAGAAGCAGCAGAAGAAGAAGAAGGAGTCTGTGCCTCACGTGATCGACCCCGTGACCGGTAGAGTTGTCATCTACGTTGCTGCATCGTGCCGAGATAACCAGACTGCTCCCATTGCCTCTGCAGGAACAGGCTTGTATGTTGGAGACGATCATCCGGATAACCAGAGTAAAGGACTGCCTGGGTATATTCATACCAGCAACCGGGCCCATCTGGTGTCTATTTTAGAGGCGTACAAGCTTGTTAGTAAGCGGAATGATGACCAATTATATGAGATTCGAACCCTAAGCCAGTACTCCGTTGATTGCACCACCCTTTGGTGTAAGAAATGGCTGACTACCGGCTGGAGAAACGCCAAGGGCAAGCCTGTGGCCAATGCCGATGTCATCCAGGAGGTTTTGAAGGTCAACGGTCTTCTGCCTGGCTCTGATAAGGTGACTCTGAAACACGTTAACAAGTCTGAACAGCCTAGAGAAATGCAAAGGGCTAAGAATTTCGCCGATGAGGGAATCAAGGAGTGCCGAGATGTCCTTTGTAACTGTGGAAAGGTTCTGACTCATGTTGAGTAGATGCAATTTGAGGAATATGGAGATATTACCAGAAGACGATGACGACAAGACAAGTCGAGAGATATTGAGACTTGTTTCTCATGCGCTAGATGATTAAGTGGAAGATTTGAAAGGGAAAAAGTCTTGAGTTGAGTCTTACGACAGGAAGTCTGTCACTTGGTTGAATAAAGTGGAGACAAATGCGTTGAGTGGGTCATGTTTAGACTCAGAGCATTTGATTGGTAAGACTGTTTGAAGAGTTTTGTGTAGAAGACTCTTGTTTGGTAAGACTGTTTCGAATTTCGGAGTGAGTGGAAGGTTTCTGTTTCGCACTGTGTGTGTACGATGGATTGAACGTTTTGAAAAGAAATCAGAGGATAACACTTGAGGGGGTGGATCTAGACGATACCACTGAGCATTTACCATTGCATGATGAGGACGCTGATGAAAGTCTCGGATTACAAGTAGTCAAAAGTGTATAATAGAATAGATGAGGGCATTGACGGCGAACAAATGAAAGATGGAAATGTGAAAAGGCCTTCTGAGTAATTTAAGAGCTGTTCAGTGTGAAGTTCCAGCTTTCTGCTCCTTAAATCTTGTTTTTATTTAATATAGCGAATCTGGGCCATGATCTTGAAGTACAGCTTAGTTTATCAGCAGATATATCAGCTAGAAACCGAAAACTTCAGACTGATGTGTTGGAGTGCTTTACCCTGCTTCTTTCGGTTCTTTGACAGTCAGATCGACAGACTCCAGCAAGAACGGAAAATTCATAGGAGCGTAAGACTGTATATTACAGCGAAGAGTTAAGTGTAATACAATTTCGACATTATAAAAAACATTTACTTGTACAAAGTCCACGTCACCGCTATTCGCTGTTAATACCTTCTAAACCTCGACCTCCGAAAAACGGTATATTGAAAAAGAAGGATAGCTTGGGGACAACGAGCTGGAATAGAGAAAAAGCACCTCACATAGACTCTTTTTAGTACACTCTTTTTGAGTGGCAGTTCACTATGTTGTCTACTGCCTATTGATGACAAAAATTCGATGTTTAGTTGCTCTAGGTCAGAGGTAAATGAACGTAGAAGTAATTGGGGATCCCGAGTATGGTCAGAAGTGAGAATATATTGGAATAACATTTTGACAGAACTCAAGATACTACTTTGTGTATTGTTTTGATGATGCAAACTGCCCAATATCACGATCTCCATACTCACCTTGAAGTAGATAAACCTCTGAATTGTTTCAGTTTCGAGCATGGAACTTGGAAAAGTAGATGGAAACTGTTGAAAGCCCCATTATACCTATATGATAAACAGTTTGAACTTCTTCCATGATTCCAAGCTCCTTTTAAGTCTCTTAAACCTGCTCTCTGAGTGTCAATGAGATACTTGACAACATGAAAGGGAATAAATACCGATATATCATACAAAGCGAACTAAGAGACTACATTATAGACGCCTCAGACGGTTTAGATCTACTTTTTCAACTCACATTATTCTTTACTGTATTGAAATGACTACCAAACATCTTATCTGTTGTCAAAATACGAAAAGAGAATAAGAGAGTTGAAGAAGTGTCTTTCATGCTAAACTAAGGGATCATAATCAGTTAGCTGAAGAATTCAGGCCCTTATTTATCTCTTTGACTTTGAATTGACTCTTGAGCCATCAATTATAAGTCGCTGTAAACTCATTCCCTCAACAGGCCTAAAACGACTCCAAGTGAATTAGGTGAAGTGCTAAGATCAAAAGCTAGAAAGTACGATAACATAATACTGACACTCATAGATTTGTTTAAACAACTGCTAGAATTTCTCTCGTGATTATTTCTCGAGTTTTACGTCCGTCTTCAAAATCACTGTTCTGGTGCAGGTGTAAGCATCAAAATTACAACAGCGGTCAATAGGGAAGATTGAATATAAGTTCTTGGGCTGACTTAAAGTCGCATAGAACTCGAGAAACCCAACAGTAATCGGGACCAAGTCCCTAGTATTTGGTTCACATCAATCCACAGTCATGAGGACCCACTCAGATACTATTGACTAAACCACCTCAGAAGAATAACAATTGCACTCTGCTCCTGGATAAGATGCAAAATGACGTATTGAACTACCACTTTTGCCCTACACAACGCCTCAATCTCAACCTGGGGTAATGACCTACTTTACCATGCACAGTGGCATTTTGGGGCCCAATTATTTGCGCAATAGTGTGGGGAAACACACATGATCTCTATCAGTGCATTAATTGAGCTGTAGGGCAAGAGAAAGTGTGGTTTATTATTTGGTGGGATGTACATTGAGAGAGCTACAAAGCATCAAGAGGAGTATTAGCCGTATTAAACATTACAGGGAACATAGTTAAGACACCTTTGCTGTATATCTGAGAGTAACATAAGACTAATATGAATGGTTTATAACGATTCAGTCAACCTCTAGAGACCAAATAATACTCCTCTTCATTTGAATCTTCCGAATGACTCATATTATTACCGGTACCCCTATATCCTCATTTTACCCCACATGAATATCTTTGAGGCCATCAATATGAGGCTTTGATATGGGGCTATAAACAAAGTAAAGAACGTGTCAGTTGCCATGTAACCACATTGAGTCCACCTAGTAACCAGAAATAAGTCTATATAATGCCCCTCAATTCCTCTTTTCTTTCTACAAACAACTAACATACTCAAAACATCACAACACTTCCAAGCACACACAACACCTCAAGTCTCCCGTTACATCCCCAACAACACCCAACTAACCAACCCAACTAATACACAGCACAATGGCCCCTCCTACCACTATCCGAGCTCCTCAACCTCCTCGACCTCCCCAGATGACTTACATGTCCGTTGTGGTGCCTCCTCTTCTCAAGTGTCATCTGTGTCGAGGAAGCTTCCCTCCCCACACCTTTGACAAACATATTCCCCGGTGCCACCAGAACCAGCGGGATATTCTGCAGGATTATTGCTTCTAATGCTCAGCTTAATGATGTAATGTGATACTACAGTGTATAATTAATGAATGATGTGAATACTACAACGCAATGTGTATCTAATGTATGATATAATAGTAATTGCTACTGTACAAGTACACCGTATCTTCTCCAGTAACAATGTTGGTGGCCTCCCATTTGGCAAAAAGAGATCAATCGCTTAAAAAAGAAAAAAATTCAGACGACCTCGGAGAGGGTCGAACTCTCGATCTTACGATGGCGGCCATTTAGGTGACTAACAGTCGTACGCCTTAACCAACTTGGCCACGAAGTCTGAACTTAGTTTCTGAGGTGTTGAGTTTGAATTTATTCGTCTTAGCTGCTTACTAAGCCGTTTCATAAAGCCCTCAAATAACTTTCTTATGAATACTCATCCCGCTTGATGTTTTGACTAGTCACTCAACTAAATGCCAAGTAGAGCAGAGAAGTCAACTATCTAGGACATCTGGGAAACAACATTCCCCTAAACACCTACTATGCGCGGTATTCGTTTCTGATGCAATAAATTACTGTGTACTATTTACTGTGCTAAAATTCGTCTTCTTCCCGTTCATAGTCCAAGACCGTGACCAAAGTCATAACGCAGATCTGGAGATTAATCACCAGGTACTCTGCTAGTCAGGAGGCTGCAATTTCTTCTCGGCGAGGCGTTCCCGTGATGAGACTCACATCTACTGCTCCCACTGCTCCGTCTCCTTCATCGGTCATTGCAGACCATCCTCTATTGATCATGCTATCAATGCGTTCTTCCTGGTGGTCTAGCCATGTTTTAGAAAAGGACCAGTAGTGGACTTTTCCGTCAATGACTCCAAAGACCGAAACGGGCTTAATGTCCATGACTGAGAGGTCTTCAGTGTCGAGAAACCTGCTTCGAGTACGGATGTACCGTCCAGTCATGACATCACTTGTAGCATGAGCAAACACATCCTTTTGAGGTCCGTCTTCACAAACTGTTCGAATGTACATTGCCGTGGCATTCTTGGTGTCCAGATACCACTCTTGGACGTTTGTAATGTCGTTTTCTTCGTTTGTAACTGTCAGCCACAACAGACCCTTGACCACACCCACTTGAGTGACATGTCCTAGAGGTCCTCCCTTGATGATTCTGCAAGTCTTGAGTTCGTAGTCACAGAGAAGAAGCATTTCCAGATTGAATCTCCATACACGAACAAGCGAGAATCGATCACACAGCTGAGCCACCCTCAGATTATCAATATCAGTCAGACATCTCGGCAGTTTGAGGTCTGTAATCTTTCCTCTTCCAACTCTCCTCAGAGCTAGAGGGGTTCCGTCTCGTCCAGTAAGCTGGTACGACAGTCTTTGGTCGGCTATATCAAACACCAAGACAGGAGCTTGACGTGAAGATGCCAAAAAGTCCCGATCGGGATTCATGTGAAAGTACTCCGTCTTTTGAAGCACATGAGGTAGACGTAAGAGAGTGTTTGCAGGAATGGTATTTTCAACATGAACTCCGCCGGTTCTCAGATTCAGCGAGAAAACAACATGCGTCTGACGCTCTCCTACGCCTACTGTTTTGCACCATCTCAATCGCAAGTTATCTGAAGCCCATCTGTTTAGAGGAGCAGCGTCTGACTCTCGAAATAGAGGTTTGATGGCGGTCAGTTCAGGCAGATATTCGTCATGGTGCTGGACGATATCGACAGTGTCAGACAGCTTTATTGTACGAGCAGGAGGCTCGAAGATTTGACGGAAAGCTCTAGTTTTTTTCATTGCCGTTTCCACCCTCAGTTTAGCAGCCGTCAAAAGATGCGGTCGGCCCTCCAGATGCGGATTCTGAAGGGGAAATAGATGCGTTGACAGGCCAGAGTAGTGCTCGCGACTGTCAACCAGCGCAGCGTGAAAGTATCGGCTGGTTCTCATGAGATTGAGAATCTCCTTTGGATTGTTGAGACCCACATAGAAGGCGATTTGGTGGACGATTTCGACTGGCAGAGAGAGCATGGAAGACATGGGGAGCCGGAGATGGCCGTGGGCTGGGATATAAGTATTGGGCGAGCGGATCTGGTGACAGACGAGGGTGGCAGATGGAGATGTAGAAGGTGGAGAGAAAGAGGAAGGCTGAAGGAGGAGGAATATGAAGGAGGGGGCTGGACTGGACGGATTTTGACAAGAGTGGTATTGGTAGAAAGCTGCAAGTCTGCTGATGCTGAAAATCAGATTCGATTTAGTATACCTATTTTATATCTTTTACTATCTGTTATTCTCTCATCCCGGTTTAAACTTCAGGGACCACTATTAGTGTGCAGCAACCATGTCTGATAGTGTGATGTGCATATGGGCTGGCTGGTGACCTGAGAAGCGGTAGGGTAACTCCAGTTGGAGGAGGCAAGATTGCGCTTGAAAATGAAGGCACCGTTTTGAGCTGATTATGTAAGAGGCAGGTGGAGGAGGGAGGGAGAACATGTGATCAGTGGGTGACATGAGCACGTGATGGACAGCACGTGATTCTGCAAAAACTTGTACTGTCCAGGGTGAAGACGTTGATAGACAACTTCTTGAGTTTCCATAGATGTGACTATTTTTTAGTCAGTGATTGCTTATATTGTGGGTCCTCAGTTTCTCCCCTTTTCCCCGCATTTTATTTCTAAATTATTTCTTTTCTTCTCCTCCTTTTGTCTTCATTACCACTGCCAAATTGGCCACATTAGTCACTCGGTACAAAGTTCAATTAGTCCCAATCGGGATAGATGACGTCATCCAAGTGGGGGTGATCATAAGGTGTATAATTGGAGTCTGCGAAGAGCAATTGGCTGTAGATTTGTATTTGAATTGGTGAATATTGCTGTCCAGTCATCTTGCAGATTTGTATTGTTCTACAATATGGTTGTATTTAACTTAGCTGGCAAAGAGACCTGTGAAAGAGATGAAGAACAAGCCACAGTGAGTAAGTGAGAATAGTGGGGGTAAAGTTGTCGGAATGAATACTTGTACCTGGTAGTGATTTGTGAATAAGAGGTATTTGATATGACTAAGGCACTGGAGGTGTTTGAAGAGACCTGTAAGATGGCTTTCTAACCATGACTAGATGCAACCAGTTCTAATATACATATTGAATGCAGACATTTAGAGCGTCTCACTTCTTCTCACACACCCACGTCTTCGTTCTAGTGCCCACATCGTACTTTCTGATCTGATACGTATCTTCTCTTCTTATGGCACCGTGTTTATTTGAGCTAGAGATGACCAGGAACGTTGTAGGAGTAAGTGTATACTGATGTTCACTTCATGGATTTATGAAAATGAGTATTCGTCTTTTAGCATTCTCTATGAGTCTTATATGGTATAGGAGGAGACGACATCAGACTGTACTGGAAAGAGATTCACTTAGGAAAAGCGATAGAAGAAGTACGGAGTTACACAGACTTGAAATCAGGAATTATCGTGTCCTACTTCGTACAAAAACAGCTTCTTAACGACGACTACTCTGTATTATGACCTCAAACATAAGTCTTGATACAGATATGAAAACAGAAGAATACCTTAACAGTTCTCAATATTGGTCAAAAAGAGCTACCGAGAAGTCTGACTTCATCCTGAAATTCCTATTATTTAATGAAAGACAGCTTCTTAAATTGACCATCTTACAGAGAGCTCCGGATACGCTGATAAGAAGTGTGCGCTACAAAAAGGTGGTACTACAAGTGTAAGAAGAGAGGAAGGGTCCTGGGGAGTTTTGAACTAGCTTAAGATAAAACGAGAAGCCGATACCAGGAGCTTTTCAGCTTCATGTAACTTCTTTTCATCCACTACTAGATGCAAACATCACCTCATGTTCAGCCAAGATCTCCGTATATCACACTGCCAAGAGATCTGGAAAGTAGTAAGCAACTTTGAGGCTCCAGTTGTAGTACCAATACCTTTGTGGGACCTCTTGAATGTCATCGTGGGTTAATACCTCTGTTTTAAGTCATATGTGACAAGACGGTATGTCCCTTGTATGGTTCCCATAATACCATTTTACCACAGAATACAGCAGCGAGTTGACCAAAGAGAAGGTATGATAACTGATAAACCGTTATTCCAGCTGTTCTCTTCTACATCTATGGCATGATACGACTTTCCTTGACTGAAGATACGCACTGCTTATACCAAAAACAACCATCATACTAAAGATAATAAGACAATTTGTGAACAAAGAAAATTCACGAGTCATGTGCCTACCTCAAATAAATACCCTTCATATCTTTTGGCTACTCTTTCCTCTACAAGTTTACCTGAAACAGCTGCCTTGATATTCTAAACCTGGGGTAGGGAGTAGCGGGAAACTGCCCTGATAAAGACGTTTCTAGAACATTGCGTAGCGACAAAGAGACTTTAAATATCGTCCAAAAGCAACTCCACTATGTTCTATTATCTACTCATACACCTATACCTTCCGATACTGCACTTACCCCGGTTTCCTTTTTTGTAGCCTGTTATACTTGGAGTTACTTAAAAGAAAAGTTCAGTTGGAGATGAAAATCGAAGAAAAGATTATATCGGACAGAGAAAAAAAAGCTTTGTAGAGCGATAGACATTCATAAGTCGCGTCTGAAGACTTGAATAGCGGCATATACAATATTGCCACTGTGAAATTGGTCTAAAGCTCTGTTTACACAGTTGACGTTTACTTGACAGTATTGGCTTTGGATAACCGTCCATTTAAAGACAGAAAGGAGACTAAGGGGGGACTAAAGGGGACTTTAAGACCCCCGCAACGGTCACGAATTTGGCACATGTTCTAACTCTTTTACTTTCAGTGACATGACCTCGTCAACCAGCTCCGATATCTTCACTATCAGCACATCCTTGAGCAGCAATGTAGCGATGAGTCAACTGAGGCTCTTAGTAAGCAACTTGGACCATCATTCACCCTGTAACCTCCCTGGCTGCATCGGGATCTAAGACAGCCTATCTTGGGGATATCTGATGGAACCTTGCGAGATAAAGATGAGGTTGAATGTGGAGTAGGGTATGAAAAGGAGAAGTGGGAGATACAAATGGGTAATGAGAAGGACAAAACATGTGGGAAAATAAGAACAAATAAAAAGTGATCAGGCTCTATTTTATTATTATTTTCCCCATATTTTTCCCATATTTTTCTCTTCACTTTTATCACAACCCCAACACCCCCAATAAGGTTAGATTAACGCCACTGCCGCATATTGGACGTGCTTACATTGCTGGTGTGCCTGTCTTCTTCTTGTCCACCACACTACACTCAACACAACACAACACAACATGAAGCTATCCGTTCTCTCTTTTCTGGCTCTTGCCACCGCCGTCGTCGCCTCGCCCGCCCCCGACGCCAACTCTATGAAACTCATGAACCAGGCCAAGGACTTTGGCATGTCTGTGGCCCAGGGAGGACTCAAGGACATTGCAAAGACCATGGACGACGAGGATATCCCTGGAGACTCGCCCATCTCGCTGTGCGACGCCGAGTACGAGCAGCTGCTGGAAATAAAGCATCTGTCCATCGACCCCAACCCTCCCGCCAAGGGCCAGAACCTCACCATCGAGGCCAGCGGTTACCTGTACGAGGACGTTGAGGAGGGCGCCTACATTGAGGTCGAGGTGCGATACGGCTACATCCGACTCATTAGCCAGACTCTGGATCTGTGCGAGCAGTCGGAGCAGGTGGACTGGTCTTGTCCCATCAAGGCTGGCGATCTCAAGCTCAACAAGCAGATTGAGCTGCCCAACGAGATTCCTCCTGGAAAGTACGTTGCCGTGGCCCGAGCCTACACCGTCGACGACGACCTCATTACCTGTCTGCTGACCACCGTCACCTTCCCCGCTTCGTTGTAGGGGTAGAGCTAGACAGCATAGTACGACTAACTGCATATAATTGATGAATGATGACTATAGAGGAAGGGGGAGGAATAAGTGGGTGTAGATAGCGACAGGCTCAAGAGATTGTGGAAATGGGATGCTGAGGCCGCAGAAGAGTCAGCTGGACAGTGGCTTATCAGCGGCTTAGTGCACAGCCCGTTTGTCTTATCCTTGACAGAAGGAGATCTTGGCAGCCGCAGTCGTGGGAGAGATGACCTAGGGTGATTTCCAAGGGTTAAAAGATACGACACGAGCTGGTAAAATTTTACCACAGAAGTCTTTACTGGATGTGTTGGGGATGTTCACCACGTCCAGATGATGGTCAAGAAGCTCTGCTCTGTAACGTTTCTGCAGAGAAGGGGCGAAAAATTCAGTATGACAGATCTTCGTATAAGGAGTACCGAGGTCTGTCAGTTGGTCGGGGTATCTAGGATAACATGCTAGCTTTAGGAAACAATATACGTAAAGAATATGTACACACTCTAAGACGTAATACAGGTGCTATCTATGAAGCCTCTACCTCTCTAATCAGGAGGTTGATCAAGAAGACGTCTCTTATAGACAGCCTCACGGCTCAACGTCTCCATATTTCAAGAAAGAAAATGTAGGTTTACAAGTACAATGGTTGTATCTTTCCATGATGTTTACAGAGTAGGGGGGGATATTAGTAAATATACTCATACTATCGGCAGACTAGTAGTATTTCACATGGTTTGCACCTTTAAAGACGTCACGAGAATCTCTTTGACCTCCTTTCAGCTTTTTCTACTGTTCATCATATCTCATCTCGCGTGAGAACTGGGACATCTGAGAAGACCAAGACTACATGAGCCAGTTGCATCAGTTTGGAGTCGAGGAGAGTAATACGCCCTTCACGACTGGTAAGAATCTATCCATCCTCATTTAGACAGGGACCTGTTCTTCCATGTAACATACACATCCCTTACTTTGGCAGAAAACCTGCTGTTAACACTTTGTAGAGCAGAAGACACTCCCTGGATACTTCCTATTCTACATATTTCTGTCTGAGAACTCTTCCATACAATACCGTACCGGTACCAGTAATCTCCTATAGACCGTCTTCGATACTACTTCCCTCTCATCAGTGGTGTATATATCATATGTTCGTATTTATCATGTCCCGGCAGTACCGTGGATGGGAAAGGTGCTATAGCTCCCTTCATGTTTAAAGAGTTTTCAAAACTCCAAGGGTATGGCTTAGTCTTAGTAAGGAGACTAAGACTAAGAGACAGGTTCTTAGGCTTGGTGTGGTCTTGACTAAGAAAATCTTAGTCGGCTATACCGCTTAAGAAGTAGCCGCAAGCAAAGGGGCATCAGAGTCCACAGACTCTCGGTTCTCAGCCTCAGTGTTGGCCGAGTTGGGCATGGAGTTGGTTCCATACTGCGAGCTCTTATTGCTGTTACCCTCAATGTTCATATCAGCAGAGTAGACGGCAGAAGCTCTCTGGAAGAGTCGGTCTTCGTCGTCGCTCTGAGGAAGTCGGGCAAACTTCTTCTGCTGCCACTTTCGAGGGTACAGAGGGTTGTAGCCGGTCTTCTCCTTGACCAGAGAGACGTAGACAGCCACCATGATGAAGATCCAGTAAAAGTTGTAGGAGAGCACCGATCCGTAGGTGGCCGAGTTGGTCCATCCAAACAGAGCGTTGGCAATCATCCATCCTCCATCAGTCTGGCCGTTACAGCAGTTGACGTGCCAGACGGACTTTGTGATATCGTAAGATCCGGGGCCAGATCCGGTTTCGGAAACGTCCATTCCGACTCGGTTGATAAACTGCTGCAGTTCCAGGAACCACACGCCTCGAGAGAAGAGACCGGCAGCAACCAGATAGAGGAAACAGGTGGAACCAATCAAAAAGTAGTTGATGGAAATGGCGTTACCGTACTTGTACATGGCGTATCCAATAGAAGCTCCCAGAGCCACAGCGGTGACCACGGGAAGAGGGAAGGCAGTGAAGGGCTGGTTCACTCCAATACCTCCAAGGAAAACGACAGCCTCCATTCCTTCTCGAAGAGTGGTCACAAAAGGCAGAATGGCCAGAGCGTACTTTCGAGACAGGTACTTGAGACCCCAGCCTCCATGGCCCTCATGGGTCTCGACCAGAATCTTGGCAATCTTGTGTCGCCACTTTTCTCGCATCTTGTTGATACGCAGCATGGCAGCTCCCATAATGGTGATGATGATGGAGGAGACGATGGAAAAGACTCCCTCCCACACATTTTCAGTCATGCCCCAAAGATCATGACCGTAGATGTAAAAGGTGGCAATAAACGCGCCTCCGACACAGAGACAAATCAAAAGCCCGAAAATTCCTCCCAACCACACCTGGGTCACCAATCGACGGTAGACCTGTAAATCCTTCTGGGTGACATTATCTCCTAGTCCTTGGTTGAGAAAAGCCAAAAGCACGGAAATGATGATGGCCGTCTCAATCGTCTCACGGAAAATGATGAAGAAGACCTGCACCGAAAAGTAGTTTTCGAAGAAGTCTGCGTAGTCGACCATTGTTGTGTTGTGGAGGAAGTGGACGAGCTCTGGTAATTAAAGCGACTTTTCAAAATAAGCTCACAAGGGGTTAAACTTCTGTCAGGAGCGTAGAGTAGTATAGAGGACGCGATAGTGGAGATTTTGGGACCAGAGTAGTTGGGGTTTGGTGGTGGAGTGTTAGCGCGCTGATTTACGGATTTTCAAGCAAGTCGGCCGCCCACTTCTCTTTATACACGGCTGCTTCTTATCTGATGTTGCTCCATCTGATAACTCCAAAAGCTAATTTACAAGGTTAGACGGCTCTGATCGAGAGAGAGACAGAATCGAGAGGTTTGAGACGGGTGGCAAACACGTGACCGAGAGAGTAAGGTCACGTGAGCAGCCCCAAACGAATACGTCTCTCACTTTACTCCTTCTACCCCTTACTATTCACGTCACATCTCCATCTCCACTCTTGGCTCGAAACGGAGGAAGGTTAAGAATTAGTTTGTTGCGGCTAATCGAGAGAGAGGGGTTTGTAGGTGTTAATAGACGGTATGTAGGAGGTTTAAGGGTACAGTTTTGATCACTGCAACGAGGCGATCATTTTGATATACTTCAACATCAGTTTGGTGGCGTATTACTCAACCTTGACTGATCCCATACCTCCACCCTTGTCTTATAGGCAGAAAGACTATAAAGTGGAATGATCATATAAGAGATATATACCCCCGTTCAACTTGAGCAATGGAAGAGGTATGGGGATGCAAGTGGTACCATTGAATTAGGTGAGCTGAGACGATTCGAATGGTACCTGTCATGGGTAGGTATGGTCAAAAACACACCCTCCAGAAGCGCTCCGAAATATTCTCCGTTTAAAATAACCACACTTGTCTAAGACCGTGTTAAAAAACACTTTTACAAGGTCTCAACGGTTCAAATCCGGCACGGTTCATTTCCCGACCAAAACGGTCACGTGACGCCAAGCCTTGAAACGCATATGATATGCATCCGCGTTCGTCACTTTGAGTGCAACTGTACAAGGAAAGGCACTTCAAGCGGCTATTGAAGGAGTCTTGTAACGTTGTATATTGGATAAAAAAAGGGGTTAATCGAAATGAGACACGTGGAAAGCACGTGATGATAGGGTTGTACGTGTCGACATCACGTGTTCGCGTCACGTGACCATGTGATCATTTTATTTCCCCACTGCATTGAAAGCAACATGCAAAGAAGATGCGGAAGAGACGCGGAAGAGCGGGAGGATTGTGCAAGTGGAAGGAGAGTGAAGCTCATAACCTATGAGGTATTGAGGGGATGTTAGACATGGAAAACATGCTGGAGAATATTTGCGTAGAGGGAGGAGCGAAACTATCTTTTTTTCTTGAATATTAGTGTGATTTCAGGTCAGTTTTGGAGGGTCTTCTACGTGAATACTGCTAAGTAAATGGGGAGTTGTAGACGGCACAGCTAAGTAATGCTAACTATCCGTGGGAAGTCATAGTTTTGCCACCAAGAAGGGAGAGGTGCTTTCGTAGCCATGTAGCATGCTTTTAAGGGTCTGGAAGCAAATTTCCAACTCAGTGGGTGCTTTGGTTACTTCTCAAGAGCCATTATACTCAATGACACCTCTTACTTATACTTTACTTGGACCTTTCCCGTACAGCATCTCCAGAGAGTCCTCAAAGTGAATTTAAAAAGTGATATGTAGCAGCGAGAAACTGTCAAAGCGTTAGAGTGTGCGATACTGATCAGTTTGGTACCTCAAGTTAGTCTGTTTACATAATTAAATCCGCACGTAACCCTCTTACGTCATCTCGACTCCCGTACTCGCATTACTTGAGCTTTACTTAATGTATCCCAAACGCCACTCTTCAAGCGTAAAATCAGCATCATAAATATCTAAATTCACATTTTAGTCCGCTAATATTACCCCCTTCAAGGATTGCGCGTCCCCTCTATCTTTTATTCTCCATTTCACCCATTTCCCTCCTTCGCTTATCACCTCCTTCTCCCCTAACCCTCGCATCATGCACGCTTAAAAATTATTTTTCTGCTGAAATATATTCCCACACTACAATACACTATGGGTATTAAGCAGAATGCTAAGAAAGGTGGACGGCCCGGCAAGCCCGGAGCCAAGGCGCCTGGCGGCAACAAACCCGCTGGCGGCAAAAAAATCTTTCGAAAGATCAAAAACGGCTTCGTTGAGCCCCGAAAAGCCAAGACCTCTAAAGGCACTACAGTGGCTGCCATGGATATCATTTCTGCTGCTGACCTGAGTGCTAGTGAGAGTGAAGATGAGGGCAAGTTGAAGGACTTTGCCAAGTTTGATGATGAGGAGGATGGAGACAAGAAGGATACTAAGAAGGACCAGAAGAAGGACCAGAAGAAGGATCAGAAAAAGGACCCTAAGAAGGATGTTAAGGATGTTAAGAAGGACCAAAAGAACGACACCAAGAAGGACGTTAAGAACAACAAGGACACCAAAAAAGAGGTTAAGAAGGACTCCAACACCAACAGCGCCATTGACGGCTTTTCGCAGGCTACAGGAGGTGACGCTGAGGATATTGAGGAGGCCAAGAAGGAGCCTAAGGCAGTCAAGAAGGATACTAAGGCAAAGACCAAGGAACCTGTCAAGGCAAAGACCAAGGAACCTGTTGCCAAGAAGTCCCAAGCTAAGAAGGAGACTGAGGCAGACTCTACAGCTGACGTTGAAATGGACAACTGGTCGGATGCTGAGTTCTCTGATTCCGAGAACAACACCATTTCTCTCCCTTCTCCTGGAAAACCCCTGGATATTAACAAACTCAACTGGAAAAAGGTCGAGTTGGGCGACAAGAAGATGGACTTTGAGGGTTTCTACGGTCTGGAGGAGCTGGATGGTGTGGATATCGTGGTGAACAATGGTTTGCCTACTTTTGTTGCAGGAGAGAAGAAGGATAAGAAGGTGGAAAAGAAGGTGGAAAAGAAGGAGCCTAAGGAGGCCAAGAAGGCTGAGAAGAAGGCATCTGAGAAGGCTACCGAATCTCCCGATGAACCCCCCAAAAAGAAGACAAAGGTGGTTAAGGAGAAGACACCCAAAGAGGCACCGAAAGGAAACACATTTGAGGCTCTTTCTTCAGTGCCTGACGATATCCATCTTCCTGATTGGAATCTCAACGGCGAGCAGCTCAACTACTCTCTCATTCAAGGTCTGTATGCTCTAGGTTACAAGTCTCCCACTGAGATTCAGAAAAAGTCCATTCCTCCCATTTTGGCGGGAGATGATGTGATTGGAAAGGCCAGTACCGGTAGCGGTAAGACTTTGGCATATGGACTGCCTATTTTGCATCGATTTTTGGAGGCCGAGAAGGAGGGTAAGAAGGAGGTTGTAGCAGAGGATACTAAGGAGGACAAGGATGTAACCAAGCCTAAAAAGGTGGCCAAGAAGAAGGAAAAGAAGGAAGAAACCACAGACGAGGATGTTGAACGTTATGATATGTACGACGAAGCTCCTGAACCTCGTGTTTCCACTCGTCCTGCTGATCTTCCTGTGCTTGATAAAGAGCAGGAAGACAGAGACAATGAAATTGAACTTGACGAGGAAACTGAAAAGGTGGAACGAGACATGTCGTCCGTGAAACCTCCTCAGGCTATTGTCTTTGCTCCTACTCGAGAACTGGCTCACCAGATCACTGACCATCTCAATGCAGTGTCTCAGTTCTGTCCTATTTCTGGACCTCGAGTGATGGCTTTGACGGGAGGTCTTTCGATCATGAAGCAGCGACGTCTGATGAAATGGAACCCCGCTATTGTGGTTGCTACTCCTGGCCGATTCCATGAGTTTATCACCGATACCGATGGAATGGTGGACGTGTTCAAGAAGACAAAGACTGTGGTGATGGACGAAGCTGATCGAATGCTTCAGGACGGGCACTACGAAGATCTCGACAAGGCTCTGGATTTGATTGGACGAGGAAAGGTCGCCAAGAGACAAACTTGTGTGTTTTCGGCCACCTTCCAGAAGTCGCTCATGTTCAAACTCGACAAGAAACGAAAGCAAAAGACCGGTCTGGCTACCGACCAGGAGACTATTCGGTTCCTCGTGTCCAAGATGAAGTTCAGACAGTTCCATCCTACTTTTGTGGACGCCAATCCTGCCGAGGTGGTGGCAAGACAGGTGCTTGAAAGTATTGTCGAATGTGGAGCCATGGAGAAGGACCAGTACTTGTACTACTTCCTTCTGACTTACCCTGGTAAATCCATCATCTTCGTCAACTCCATTGACTCTGTCAAACGACTCACACCCATGCTGCAAAACCTGCAACTCCCTGCAGTTCAGTTGCACTCCAACATGATCCAGAAGGCCCGTATGCGGTCCCTAGAGCGGTTCAGAGACAACGAAAACGGTATTCTGATCGCTACAGATGTTGCTGCTCGAGGTCTGGATATCCCCAATGTGCATCATGTGGTTCATTACCATCTTCCCCGAACTGCAGATGTCTATGTTCATCGATCAGGACGAACCGCCCGAGCTGGAAACGAGGGTGTTTCTGTGCTTTTGTGCTCTCCCGATGAAGCATCTGGACCTCTGAGAAAGCTGCGAACTGCTTTGTCACGTGACAACGCTCTGGCAAAGCTCAAGCCTCTGACTATGAACTACGATGTTCTTGCTCAGATAAAGCCTAGAGTGGAGCTGGCTAAAGAGCTCGCTGACTCTGTTCTGGACTCGGCTCAGGTTGGAAAGCAGGACTCGTGGCTGAAGGAGGCTGCTGAGGACCTTGGTGTTGATTTCTCGGACTTTGAGAACGATACTAACGACCACAAGAGCCATGTACGAACTAAGATGGGCAACAACAGCAAGAAGGGAACCAAGGTGATGACCAAGGGCCAGATGAACCAGGCTAGAAAGGAGCTTGAGCAGTTGCTCAGCAAACCCCTTGGAAAACATTCGTCCAAGTACATCACTTCTACCAATGGTATTAACCTGGCAAAGATGGTTCTCGAGGGTAAGTCCCACGACAAAATTATGGGTGTTGCTCCTCAGACTGCTGGAGAGACTTTGCGAAAGAAGCGGAAGAATTAGAGCACAGGGATATATAGATTAAAAATGATTCAAATGAGTTGCATTAGATGTAAGAGCAGGAGTACAGTACATGAAACCGCAGTTATACTTGCAAGAAGCTAGAAAGCAGTACTAAAAGCCAGAAATATATTATTACGACTATTTGTAGTGGCTTTCTGGACTTTATATGCTTACTTCGATCCACTTTTGTCACATACGTCTCTTATACCATGGCTTCGATGAGTGACTTAAAATGATGTCAAAAAGATAAAAGAGGATAAAACAACTGCCTCAGATCAGAAATAACGGCTTCATAAAGCTATCCATAGCTTTTACTCATCTAAATTGAGGTATATCAACGCTATATCTCAATTTCCCCATTCTCTGACTAAGCACTGGTTGGAGACGAGACATACGGCAAGCCAAAAGTGGAAAAAGTTACAGCTTCTGACACAAAAATGGAATTGCAGCACACAGGATTCTCGTATGGTCTCCCACTACAATACTAACTGGGCTCTCTGGTGCTTGACTATGGCTGATCGGACGGGAAGCCGTATTTTCACCAGGATATGGCCGCAACTGGAAGAAAAGGTGGTTGAACGTATAAAGGGAATAAAAAATACTTAGAATTACGATATAAATTATTAGTAACATTATTAGGATCTTCGTGCGCTTCAATTCAACTTTTTTCTGTCAATATTGGAGCTGTCCCTTCGCCTACAAGAGAGGTAAAGATAGCAGTAGTATAGAAATGCTACAATACAATGTTGTCTGTGGTTGACTGATGGCTGAGGAAAAGGGTTTTTAAATCCAGTTCTATCTTGTTTTTTTGAATTTCATCGTGATTCAATCAATAAACAGTGCATCAGATTTTCTCCTTCCATCCAATGTGTAGAGCAAAATGACACACAAGCGACGTTTTTTTATACCAGCAATATGAACAACTACTCAATGACATACACATGGCTACCAAGAGTGTTTTTAGCTGTTTTAATGTCTCATTCACTACTTCTTTCCTTATATGATCGAGTTACTCCTACACCTGCATTTTTCCTACCACTACGAAAGTCACTGGACAAGCGAAGTACAATAAAAAACCTGATAAAGATAAAAAGAAGTATTTATTTCACAACGAATAGCAGGGGAATGCAACATGGGATTCTTTTATTGCTTCATTTCAGCTTTTATCTATCCCAATATTGAGCCAAACCTGTATTGTGTCTCTACCACTCCGAATGTGCTACTTCTAGCAGTAATGGTGTAGCAGTACTGAGTAAAATTAGCAGTAGAAAGTGGTCAGTTACACTGATCCAGCTAGAAGAGCTCTTTGAAACTTTTGCATTACTTCATTTCATCTTTATTTTCGCATTAGATCGTCATATTTCAATGTATACTTTATGGCTCTATTCCAAGCTACTAATAAACGAGGAAAACACTGTATATTGATACATACAGGGCAAGAAGCACTTGTGAAATATCTTTCAATCACCCTGTGACATATTATGGACTTCTTACCAGCTTTGAATTCAACTTTTATCCCACCATTTATCGAGTTAACCATAACATGCAATCTTTCTCCCATTACTATGCTGAAAGAACAGAGAGGAATGACGAAGTGATTAGTAGAAATAAAACATGAATTAGAGCATCGATTGTTCTTCTAAGCTGCCCAGATGTCATGAAGTGCTTATCCTACCGGGTTTCAGCTTTTCATTCCCATTTTACCAAGTCATTCTTGTGTGTGCATTTCGGCTCTCCATAAAGATGCTTACAGGATGAAAGAAGTAGAGCAACAGAACATATAATAGGGATAAGAAGTAATGAATTACTCATTCATTATGGGCAAGTGGTTATTGTTTGCTTATTATCTTTCTTATTTTTCACTTTTGTACTGCTTATCAAGCTTTACCAGTTGTGATTGTGGTCCTCCAAATGATGCTTACCAAAAAGAGATAAATACACTTGTAATTGACACGGGAGACTTTGAACAGTCATCATTAATTATTTTATAGCCATCTAGACTATATCTTGCAGCTCTGTATACTCCTGTTCAGCTTTTATTCTTCAACTTTTCAAGTTATCGAAACCGAGTTTTTTCTATAGTTGGTGCCAATGAGAGTGTATTGTTGCATAAGAAGATTGGACTGACATCCTTTACATCTTCACTTACTTCTTTTCTACTTTTTTTGTTAGTTAATTGAATTCTCGTGATGCCCGAGTTTCGTCTGTCAACTACTGATGCTTTCAAAAGAGTGAAATATAGTAGGAAATCAAACTGCTGACCACAATAGCGAGTCAATTGCACACAATCAGCTAGAAATATTTCAATAGACCTCCTATCTCACTTCATTTCAACTTTTTTCCTTTGAACAGTCGACTTCTCCTTCCGGCTTTAACATCCATGATGATGCTAACAGAACAGAGAGATCCACAGTTTAGTAGTAATGGATACAGTTAACAAAAAGTGGTGGTCAGTGACAAATTGCACCGGCAATATCTACTTTAAACATTTTCAAGTGCATATTGTCTTCTTTTTTACTACGATGTATCGAGTTGGACCAGTTGATGATTATAGCTCCATATGTGATACTATCGGATAGACTGTAGAATACAATGCAAACAAGAGAGCAGCAACAGCCAGAGAGACGTCTCACCTAAGATGTACTTTGAAACAAATGTGAGGCCGTTTATATAGCCCAAGATCATGTTTCTACGGCAATTATTACACTAACAAATAACGATCTACAGTACCGTTCTCACTGGACATAGGGAATAGGTAACAGCAAATCATACAAACTGCAATGAAAAGTGGTACGTAACACACTAGATAGCTTATAAGTGCTACTAAACTCTTCTCCTGTATCATTTCAGCTTTTTATTCCTACATTACCCACTTACTTCTATACCTGATTTTATCTTTAAACTGATGATCATCGAACAGGGGCCAATATTGCAGAAAAAGATGCCAGTGATTCCAAAAAGCTTTTCATTACGTACACTTAACTGCTTTAAGTGGTATAAGCCTTTTTAATCTTTTCATTTCATCTTTATTTAATGAATACTGTAGTTATCCCTACGCCATCATTTCGTCTCCGTACGCAAGTCAGACCGAAACGAGAAAAACAATGATAATAGATACAAGCAACAGAAACAGTTGATCATCTGCAGTAAAGTAGCTATACTTACATCCCAAGCGCTTTATCACATCTCAAAGCAACTTTTCTCTGTCAATTAACCGAGATGTCTAGGAATCCATTCTCTCTCCATCCAGGTAGCTGGCGGAACAGGGAGAAATACAGGACTAGAACTTATAATACAACAAGAAGAGATTGTAAATATTTCACTAGTAGCAGCAAGGAAGACTGAGAGCATCTAAATTTGCTTCATTTCAGTTTTAACTCTTAATATAGCAGGTAATTCAATCATATTTTGGGGTCTCATTGCTGTGACCTACATAATGGAGGAGTAACATTGAAATATACATTGGATGTGTGCAGAAGCTGTCCATTATCAGATAGTATCCCCTAATAACCGCGATTTGTGACTTTGTGAACTTCTCTTCAGCTTTTTTTCCAATACTTTAACATAATATCGGATATGGATTCTGAACCTCGATCCTGGATGCTTACCGAGCGGATGTAAATGTAGGTAATTATGTGGAAGCAGTAGAACTAATAAGCTCCTCACATGACATGAGCTACAAAAAGCATTGTAAGCTTCTTACTTTACTTCTATTCAACTTTGTACTGGCATTTATTCGTATTTTCCTTAGGCTTGCATTTGGCTTCACATCTTAGCGGTTAGTAGAATCGAGAATTAAGCACCAAAGAATTAACACAGTAGAAATAAAGAGTGGTCAAACGCCTACCAGATGTCATGGAAAAAATCTGGGGCTCTTTACTTCTCCTGATTTCAACTTTTGTTCTTCCTTCATCACAACAATACTACCGGTAGCTCATGAATTCTCCCCATCTATGACCCACACAGCAAGAGTCGTACGTGGAACAATAATAAATAAAACTGCAAGAAAGAGTCGTAGAGTACTGAAATAGATCTGATTGAACGCTTGAGAACTTTTTCTCTCTTCATTTCAACTTTTTTACGTCGACTTATCGTCAAATTCTCACAACAGCGTCCTTGCTATCATGAATTCATACGAAAAGGGGGCAATGCGACACTAATATATATTCGAGACATCTATGAGTGAGTCAATTACTTAATATAAGATACAGAAGCAACGTTGGGTCAATTATGATCCATCCATTCAACTTATATTCTGCAATTAATCAAGTTATGCCTGCTTGTGGTTTGTTTCTTCAGATGTAAATGTACCATAAATACAGACCTACCACACCAAAAACTTCAAAAGGTGTAATACAGGAGCTATTGAGTCCGCATGAAAGCGTTTTATTATTTCATTTCAACTTTTCTTCGTCATTTATTCGATTTGTCCTGGCAGCGACAACACAGAAATGCAGTAAACTCAATAAAGACTGAAAGACTCTACATTTATTGTGCTCTGGATGAACTAACGAGGAAAGTTGAAATGGGGTGAAAGAACACCCTAGAGATGCTAATTCAGTACCAACGGTATGACACACCACATTTAGTGGCACCCAGTGCGTATTAATGCTGCATTTCCTTACTATGTAGGAGTGATTTGAAATTTGAAATAAAAACTTCTTTTAACTCGATATATAAAAGAATATAAAGTGATTTGAAGAAAGATGAGAAGCTTCTGGCGTTCGTTAAGTGTCCTAGTAGAGTTCCTAAAGCTTCTTGTTGTCGCTTGGATGATCTCTCATAGCTTTATCGCTTTATTCGACATCATGGTTGGGGGAGGAAATGCGTAAGTCGGTAAAAGACATATATAAGCCGAAATCGAGTAAGATGAGACACTCATCATCTTTTTAATAGCGTGTGCTATGAGATTAAATACTTCTCTTTGACTTTTTTAACTATAATTGTGAAATTAATTGTGAAATTAACCTCCCATCAGCCAATCGTTGAATGGGGGACAAAGATCTTGTCATCTGATGACTGTATACCGAAAGAACTAAATTGAATTGAGACATAGTAAAGAGCTCTAATGTGTTTAGTGACTAAAGTTGGATATCTTACCACTTGTTCTTACCTCTAGTCTATTATTGTTCTATATTCTTTCCTGTTATGCCAGAATTGCATGGAGGCAGCGCATGCTAAGGAATATCTCGATTATCTGGCAAAGAAAAGACGAAGGTAAGTATAATAAAGTGATCAAGATATTTTTGAAAGTAGTGTCGCGCAACTTACCACTCTTTTGTTGCCCGTAAGCACCACTATTCTACTTATCTCTATTCTATTATCATCTGACGTTGAGTGGCTATCCAGGACTTTGGATTACTCGCTAAAATAGTAAAGATAAGTTGAAATCAAGTAAGAAAAAGCAATTTAGACATTGAGATGACTGTTATGGTGCGATATGCTCTTTTCAACTGAAGCTAACGCATTTTTATACCACGCTTTCTTCTCCTGTAGGTTTCTTACATGGAGAAACAGAAGACATCTACAGGTATAACTCGAGAATATGAGTAAAGAAAGTTGATAAATACCCATATAAGATCACCATGACATCTATAGTAGGAAGTAGCAAGTAAATTGCCACCTTTTTTGTCCCTAGTACGTTTTCTGTTCATGATCATTGTCTGTACCGACAGCAATCGAAAAGAAAAATGTGTAGGAATAGTTTAAAGGCAACATAAAGAGGAAATGATGGGGATCCCTTGGTATCTACGTATTTTCAGCTACTTTGTTGTATGTTCCTACTCGTTGTTGTTGCTAGTACCAATTCCTACTGTTGTTTTCGATTTCTGTCTTGTCGAAAAAAGGAGGGAACTCGAATAAAAGAGGAAGAAAATCTGAAATAAGATACGAAGACAGCTTGGAACTGTTAAGCGGTAAACGTCGTACAATTTTTCACTTTTGGGTGTCCTCAGAATGTTTTACTGCTCTAGTTTCCGCAGCTCCGAAGGCATCTTGGATCGCAAGACATATCGTGGGCTGATGTAACTTGATTAGAGAATGAACGAAAGAAGAAATGAAGTAATGGAAGGGGTTTCTAGTGTCTTAGAGCCTCAATAATTAAGAAAGAATACCTTTATGTAGCTTAAGTCTCTTCTCTGTCGGCATCAAAACTAGAAGTAAAAATTGAATGTAAGACAACCCGATAAAAGACAGAAAAAAGCGGAAATGAAGTAGGTTGAAGTACTAGTGAGGTTGTAGTAGGCCTATTGTATGTTTCTGACTACGTTCACCGCCTGTTTTTGTTATGACGCTACATCACCTCTTCCGTCAACACTCCACGCATAGGAAATCCAACTCCTTTGGCGATAAAAGCAAGAGTAAGTACAATTAGAAGTCCCCCAAGACTAAGTAAGATGGCAAAGTGCATTTCATAGCTTTGATAAGTTACTGATACCTATTCCTGAGGTATATTTCACTTTTCTGTAAACATGCTGATTGAGAGACATATTGTAGGCGACTTCTTGGGAGTCGAAACTTAGGTATCCAGCAACTCGTTTAAATAGTGAATAAAACTTGGATGGAAGCAAAAGAAGTTATTTGATATATCATCACATGTTCAATATTGAAGAACTGCTCTTCTTTCTCTGGCAGAATGAAGAATATTGCTTATATCTATATATAGATCTCATGGGGTGGGCAGACGCTTACGGGTTGGAATAACTCGAATAGTTGAAGAGGAAAAGGTGAAATGAAGAAGTAACAGCTGCTCAGTCCAACTTTGAGGTAAGGATTGTGCTATTTCATGCCCTAATTTGTCACTGATATATCAAACTACTGCCCTACCAAAATTTCTCCCATCATGTGTGGAGATGACAAAATTGAGCCACTTGGATAAGCTGCTCTAAACGAATAAAAGCAGAAATATAGTAGTAGAAAAGTCAGGCATGCTTTTCCAACGTATAAGTTACTCAATAGACCCCTTTTTAGTTACAGTGCATATATTTCTTTGCTATAATGAACTCTTGTATTTCCTCAACATGGGGGGACGCAAGATCATGACTCAGGACACATTGCTCATTTGAAGATTGGAACTACAAATAAGTGATGAAAAGCTGCTAATGACAGGTGTTATAGTTTCTAGTAGACAACTGACCGCAATTAGTTGTCACAAGTAGCCTTTAACTACAGTATTTATCTCAGTTATGTACGCACCGAAGAATTGAACAAGAGCTGAGGCTTTACATAATTTGAATAAATGACAAAGGAAAACTGAAATAGCGTAAAGGGACTAGCCTGTGATGCGTTGAGACGCTATTAGTCGACAATAGGGTGCCTCCAGTCATTGAAAAACGTGTATTTCTGTACCGGTACTTATCCCGACTCTAAGTAATCCACTAATGGGGTAGCCAAATGATAAAGTACAGATAACTCGATAACAGGTCTTATTAAACCGAAATGAACTAAGAGAGGCACGGAAAGACGCTTCAAAATATTTATGCCGTGTCTTCGTACAGTCCTAGTTGCCGTCAGGATGTATTATTGCTCCATTAACCTGTTCCTATCAGAACCATGGTGGATAGTAAATAAAGGGTTGGGATACGTTGACGAGCTGAAGAACAAAAGGTGAAATAAACAAATTTTAAAAGCTAAAGATGTTACTGATGACTAATAGTACTTCTTTTACATCTTTATAGTTGCTTCTAGTGTCTATTACTGTAATATTCTCTGTTCTGTGAGTACGTGCGCAAGACAAAACTTAGGTGCCAGGAGATCTCGAGTAAATGGCGAATAAAAGATGAAATAAAGTACAATAATGAAGTATATGACAACATTGTAGCTAATTACTTGTGTTTCAGGACTTACTCTTCTTGCTGGCGTATGTTACAGTGGTATTCTCTTCCTCTGTGGGCATCGGAGCATGAGAGTCAAACTCCGAACCTGTGATGACTCGCTTAAAGAGTAAGATAAGCTGAAGCAGTGTAAAAAAAACGAAGAGATTAACACGTTGAAGTAGCCTCTTTAGAACAGAACATTTCTTCTGATTGCTTTTGGTAGCTGTCACAGCTTTATCTAGCGTATCTCTGTGAGCATAATAGTTCGGGAGAACTAGTAAGGACAGGTACAACCTTATGAAATGAAGGATAAAAGTTGAAATGAAGGAAAGTAAGATAAGCAGATGGTAATTATTGATATTTTAAATCTATTGAACCATTATTTTATGTTTCTAGTATGTTATAGTTGTGTGATTCTCCCTGTTCTGTTGGCAGCTTAAACGTAGAGATATGCTGACATTGGAATACTCGATGAAAGAGAACAGACAATAAGAGAGCCAATATTGTGTTATTACTCTATATTCTGATTTTAATATATTAGTACTGTACTGCTCTCTTTTTCTCAGTTCCATAGCCATGGGTAAAATAGCAACACTCAAGACTAGGGATACCTCGAATACTAAGTGAAAAAAGCTGAAATGAGATAATATAAGAGTCTCATGTTGCGCTGTTGGTCTTTTAGTACATCTCTGAACGCTCTTTTGATGTCATTGAGAATTATCTCCAACTATTTACTCTCTGTCAGCACTTCCCCTGGGGAGACCAAATGCTAGCATAAGATAACTAGTGTCAACAGCACATAAAATTAGCAATTGAAGAAGAGTAAAGTGCTTATAATCTTTAAGATAGCTGACTATACGCGACAGGCCACTTCCTTTTGCAGCTGTTATCTTATACTGCTTCATTTACTCCTTTGCTGTTAACATCATTGAATGGACAGATACCGTGAGGGGTGATAACCTCAAACAAAGCAGAATAAAAGCTGTAAAAAAGTGCAAATCTGGCTGAAAACAATCTTGGGAGCTACAGTACTAGCAGGTATCTGTATGCTTATTACTTTCACTAGTGTATGTAATCAAGCTACTTACTCTGTTTTGTGAGCATCATAAGGACAGGCCACACACATGGTTAAAACAAATTGGTTTAAAGAAGAAACAAAGTTGATTTGAAGAGATGTAAAAAGTACATGAAATGGTTAGTAGCTAGCAGTAGGTATTTTGACACCTCACTTTGTCCTTAGTATGTATTTCTCATGTATTTCACTCTGGTCTGTCTGCAGCTTATATGAGGGGGAATACACCTACCGGTACTGTACAAGGATATCTTGATTTAATTGTGAAAAAAGATGAATAGAACTAAGTTGAAGATTTACAGACCTCTAAACAGCCTGTATTGTGTAATGTGAGAGCTTGATTAGTTGCTGGTATATACCATTGATCTAGTTTCTCCTGTTCTGTAAGCATCAGAGGTTGAGAGCCAAGCTCAGAAGTGAAAACTCGATTAGATATCAAAGAAAAGTTGATCCGAAGCAAGATTAACTATTTGAAACGTTTATATAGCATCTTTAATACGAGTAGAGGTTCTTGGCTACTTATATACGTATCTTAGCTGTAATATTCTCCGCTATAAGTGCAATACATGGCGAGACGATAATCGTGCCCAAGTATAACTCGACTAGTTGAGAGATATAAGCTGAAACTAAGTGATATAAGAGGCCCTAAATGTTATTCAGAGATGATTGAAGATACCTGCAAGCTCTTCGTGTTTCTATATTGTACGTTTTCGACATTTCTGTTGTTTTGTTCGCCACTCAATGTTGAAACAAAATAGACGCGTAAGATTAACTTGGTAATTTGACAAAGATAACATGAGATTAAGTAATATAAGACCCTCATGAGGTTTTGTAAGCTAGTACAGTTAGCTGGCCACTTTATCTTTCAGTTTCAATGTCTCGTTGTTATATTTATATCGATTCATTGAGCATCATAGGTCAAGCGTAAAATAATCGGCCCGACATAGCTCATTAAATGGATGAACAAAAGGTAAATCGAAGTACGAAAAATGATCACTGATAACCTCAAAGAATACTGGTATGGGATTGACCAGTATTTTCTGCCGCTTAGCTGGACTATACTGTTTTGCTCTCTCTCCTTTCAACACTTATGCACCTAGGATGTGGAAAAGTGCAGCTGCAGGAATCGCTCGAAAAATGATAGAGAAAAGTTGAACTGAAGTAAAGTGAGTTGCTTGTGACATTCCATGCCCCTACTAATACGCTTCTGATCATATTTTGTTTCAGAAGGTACCTATTACTGTTACATTCAACTCATCTCTCAAGACATCACTAAGCCGACAACAATCATGGGTTGGAGTAACTGGATAATAGGAGAAAATACGTTGGAACTGAACAACATGAACAGTCGAAGATGTTTTAAATATATACCTGTAAGTACGTGAACACCCTTCTTGTCCCTAGTATTTACCATTCGTGAATTTCTCCGTTCTGTTCGCAGTGCAATGGATGACTCCCTTTCAATGTTAGGATAGTTGGGTTAAATGGCTAATAAAAGCTGGAATCAAAGATAATAAAACGTCCAAGACATTTGACAAGACCTTATAATCTAACAGATCACATTTTGTCGTTGCCTGCCATCTAAACTACTGTGTATTCCTCTGCTATGCTATTACATACGCCAGAATGTGCCACTGCTTCTACAGCCCAAGGAGTAGAGGTTCATGTAAGAGTGGTTGACACCAAATAAAGCTGTTCCTCGTACAGAAATAGTAGGATGAATGTTCCCAACATTTAATCTTACTTGATTTCAGCTTTTAAATGTCAATAATTCAAGTCATGCCAGACCCTATGTTGGACTCGATTAGAGGCCCACACAGAAGAGGTATAAGTATCGTAATAAGGAATAAAGTAGTAAAAAAAGATATTTATTTACTGTCTATCAGCATTTATAAACCTTCTCTGTCTACTTTCACACTTACTACCAGCTTTTTTCCTCCAATGTCGTCGACTTATCTCAGATCCTGTGTTTGGCCTTCATCAAGGATGACCATAGAGCACGGAGATCTAGTAGTATTAGGAAGTCGGCGACAATATTAGGTGCCTTGTGGCGCAAAGAGATTCAAGTCAGCATGTCTTGCCTTTCATTCTACTACATTAATACTTTTTGGTCCACTTAACAAGATATCCCTACCTCCATGCTTGCTCCCAGTAATATGATAGTGACATATAGGGAGATTGCAGCTCTAGAATACCTTTGGCGGTTGCTAGAAGTTGATAGACTCAACAATGATACTCTGTAATCTCCCATGGAACTCTTCTCCTACTTAGTTTCAGCTTTTATTCGTCACTCGAACTCTCATCCTTACATCAACATTTTGCCTTTCAATATGATAAGACGAAATACCAGAATATATATATTATTAGAACTATGGGTGCACCAAGAAGTGGTAAGTTACTACAAGTAGCCTTGATGAAAATATTCAGACAGATTCAATACACCAATTCTACTTTCTTCGCTATGTATGCGAGTTCTCTCATCTCCTGAGTTTCGAAATCCCTTCTGTGGTGCTCACAACGAAGATAAATACAGTATGTAATTCGCAAGAGAGACAGCTGAATGTGATAATACGCAAGTTATGTTCCCTTCAAAGGCTATTGCACTAGAATCTTCTTTATTCCTATCTCTCTGCGTTTGCCCCACTGCCTGCATTTGGTCCCGATGTTGAAAGAGTCACTCTCTCCACATGGAGATAATAGATGATGTGGCAATTGAATTACGAGTAAGCATATTATACGATAGGTACAAGCAGTCTTCAATTTGGTGGAATACCGTGCAAATTTTTGTGCCAAGTATTTCGTGTGTAAGTTTTCGTGCAGCCATGAACTCCTGACCGAGTAAGGTTTTGCCACATGTGGACAGCTTTAGGGAATCTGCGATTTTTTGACGATAATTGATGATAGAAAGATAAGAATACTGCTACCAGATGCGTAGTATCGTGATGGTCATTTTGATATCTCTTTTGTTTGATTGGATTCAAAAGATGTCGTTTCACTGGCGAAAAGCAGCAAAATTGCCACACGGTCGTACGTCTCGTATTCAGGTGGGGAAAGAACACGTTGCTTGCTGTTTTCGATAATAATAAGTCGCAACTGTACTAGTCCTAGGATTGTCTTATCTCCTCTATTTACTGTGGAGCTGCTCAAAATATAGCCAGTCTATTATTGCCTAATCACAGCGATCATGTAGAAAAACACTCAAAGTACCAGTACCATTACTTTGCCAGGAAAACAGGCTACTCGGACGTAAGCACAGGCAAATTATTCTCAGCTATTGGGTTGTTTGTGTACAAGTACAAGTACTTGTAGAATATTATTCTCAGTTGCAGATGTGGCAGGGGATTCAGGGGTAAGTCATCATGGCTATGAGTCGAGCTTGTAGTGTTTTTGAAGTCAACCGCTAAAAATTTACGGTGAAGAATGCTGAAAAGGGTTCGCCGGTTGAAGCCAGCCGTGTCGTGCTGTTTCCCTGATCTCAAAGTCTGATCACACTCCTTGAATATGATCAGATCATTCCGATGTTCTTGTGGAACCAAAATGTACAAGTAGGGTCAATATCAAGACAACGTTTGTGGCAAAAAAATATCCGGAAAAATGACAGGAGAAGTCAGGTGAAAGGCTGGAACGTCATTGGCGACGTCAAATGAGCTTTCTTCGAGTCTTTTTGCAGCTTCTGTCGATGATTATTGCGGTGGATTGATTGATGGAATGCTGTGGTGCATGTAGTGATAAGCTCCCAGTGCATTGATTATGCAGGCCACAACGCTAAGTAAAAGGATGGATCTTAATTGAAGTCTAGTTGATAAACACTTGGCTGAAGCCAAACTCAATTAATCGGTGACAGGAACGGCGCAATAGCACCATACAAGTAACGCACGATGGGATATGTGTACCCTTCTCGTACGTCCTTCATACACTCTTTCCCCCAATTTATCTACCTCCTCCAACCATACGTTCAGCCTTACTTGTACTTGCACCACCCTACTGCGCAGTAATCGTTGACGCTCGAGATAAGAACGGCATTAATGCTTACCAGTAGCAGGGAGAAATGACAACTTGTATAATTCTAGCCATAAAACAGTCTCTACTCTTTATATTGCTTTATTTCATCTTTTCTTCCTGTTAAATCAAGATAACTTGTCGTATCAATTCTTCTCCACATAAGTCTTCGGCAGGAAAGAGTGGATTACTTTAAAAGAACGTGTCAATAACTTCAAGAGCTACCCAGAGGTCTAGTAATACCTACCACAGACGTCAGGAGCCTCTTCTCCTTGTTCAATCCATATTTTCCTTCTCTCCGTTATTAAGCTATACTCGTGAATGATGTCACTCTCAATCCTGTTGCAACAGAAGAGACCTAAATAGAGGAGTGATATGAACTGAAGACAACAGAAACAACGTTGGATTGTAGAAACACACTGTATGAACGCCCTGTGAGCCATACTCTACTTCATTTCTGCTTTTATTTGATACCTGTTCGACTTGTCTCTCTGTCTATACCAAGTATCCCCATCAGTGTATTTTGCAGTAACGATAAATACAGAGTAATACATACAATCAGAACTGAAACTAGGATAGAGGAAGTTGCTCAGGACGTATAATCAAACGTAGGCTATGGAACAGCATATTCTTAGTTGCTGTGCGTAAGTTATTTCTCAGCATTTCCCTCTTTATCATGAGGGGGGATTAAGATAGACTACCAGTAGTAAACCTGGCTAGGTATAACTCGAGTAAGTGGTACTGAAAACATCAAATGAAGAAATATATGAGCCTGAAAAAGTCTATGACGATAAATTGATGCTAGTTTTGAACTTCTGGGTGCTTCTATGTTATCTCATTACTATGTTGAACGGTATGTGGTGAATGACATTATTGAGAGACTAATTCAGGTGTGGGGATAACGACTAAAAAACACGAAGAAAAGTCGAACAGAACCAAACGACAAAGCTAAAGTATCCGTCCTCACTGTATTCTGCGAAACACCGTTTTGGGTTGTCGCTGCTGCTTACTGTTACAGTATTTTTCCTTTACTATATGCATCATTGGTGTAAAGGTGAAACACTGGCCCTGGGATGACTCGAATATTGAGCGAAGAAAGTTGAAAGGAAATATAAAATGAGTATTGGGATGTTTTTGAAGACTGGTTGTAGCTAACTGACAACTTATCGGTGTCATTAGTATGCACCAATGTCGTTATTCTTCTAGCTCATGATTTGCACACACGGAGAGCCAATGTGAACGAAAGGGAAAGAAGAATAAGTGACGAAGAAAAGTGGAAATGAAGCGGTATAAGAGTCCATCAACAACTATCTAGGTGCAATTATCATTGCATCAGTTTATAGCAAACCCCCATACCATATTTGAGCTTTTATCTCTCTTTACGGCAGAACCATGACTCTGGGAGAGAGCTTCAATGTTAAATCGGCCCGTTTTGAGACAAGAAAGATACATACGAAGTGAAGAAACAGACCAATGACGTAAAGTAGGCTATAGTTATGTAATCTTGCTCTTCAATTTGTTGCTGGTAAAAAACATTAGTATATTCGTGCTGTTTTGCTTGAGTGGATGACACCAATACAGTACTGGTACGGGTAGACAGAATTCAGGACCTGGAAGAATGCCATAAATTGAAGAGTAATAGCTGAAAATGAGATAAACAAGAGAATGAGATTGTTTGTCAAAGCCAACATGAGGGGCCCATACACTTCTTCTTGTTACTGGTAGGTTATTCTACTGTATTTATCCCTATGATGTAAGTCGTGGGTTCTGAGGCTTGGAGAGTATGGCAGGACTCCTATTAATGACAGAGAAAAGTTGTTTTCAAGTGAGATAAAACACTCGGAACACAGAAGCTGCTCACAATGTATAGCTGACAGCTTTACTCTGTAGTTGGCACTCAGCACTGTTACATTAGTTTCTGTTTGCACATGGAAGGGGATGGGACGAAGTATTCGGTTTTGGGGGAACTCGATAAATGGAAGACCAAAAGGTGAAATGAAGAGATATAAGAGGCATCTAGTGATCTTAATATCTGCTAGTGAATCAATGTTTACCTCTTTTTGCCTGAAATGTAATGTTTATGTGTTTCTCCCTCAGTCAGGGACTGAAATTGAGACATCGTGGACATGTAGCAATATTTCGAATTATTAGCCAATAAAAGTTGAAATGAAGGAAGTTGAAGGATATATGACGTTTTAAAAGCGTATATTGAGCTCATCACGGCTCACTGTTGTTGTTGGTTTGCATGTTTACCACTGTTCTATATCTCTGGTTGCAGACTGAAAAAATGCTCCCATGTACAACTCAACATTATGTACAATATAAGTCAAATGAAACAATATAAGCTATAAATGAAGTTCTGGGACCTCATTGGTGTGTGTAGGGCTACTTATTGTAGTACCTAGTATGTTTCGTTTTCACAATCTCTCTGTTCTGTCCTCAACTCAATGGAGAGATGAGTTGCAGTCGTGGGAATATCTCGATTAAATAGCAAAGAAACATGAACTGAGGTAAAATGAAATTTCCAAGACGTTTATTGAGCTATTTCGGTGCAGCTAATGATTTATTACTGCTGATGGTATATTGTTCAGCTGCATATTTCTCACTTATGCCGACAACGTTGAATAATAGTCAAGATTATGGTGTAGAAAACAACCGATTATTTGAAGAAATAAAATGTAGTGAAGTAGGATAAGTGGCCATTAACATTTATTACACTACTATAAGGTGTCTGAATAATCTTGAGTGCACGAGTAAGTATTACTGCTGTATGTACCTCTGTTCTACGGGTCATGATCGGAACCACAACACACTCGGTATCGAATAACTTGTGGTTTAAAAAGAAAAGATGAAATGGCGAGAAATAAACTACTAGAAACGTTCCTGACTGCTAATAGCAAGTCTTTGAGAACCTCTAGAAGTCTATAGAGCTCAAATTTTATGATTCTCTATGCTCTTCTAGCATTAGTGATTGAGAAACAGATTCAGGGATAAAGATATCGCAGATTCAAAGAATAAAAGCTCAAATGAAGTGTTATAAGAAGTCTAAGGATGTTTGTATACCCGATAGTGAACATCTACCTACATAATGTATTTGTAGTCTAGACTGGTACTACATTTATCATCAGAGATTCAAAGACGGGTCATAGACCTTAGCAGAATTCGACAAGAATTGAAAAGAAGTGGGAATAACCTATCACTAGGAGCTGAAAGTATTATTTGAAGCCGTCGCAATCCACCAACCAGTTCTAGGAACCATTACTATACCCATGTGCTACTTATTATTGTCCTCTAGAGATGTACAAAAGTAGAAATCAAGTAGAGCAAGCTGGGCGTCACGCTTTTTAGGCCTATGAATGAACTATTAAGAACTTCTGGGTGTCTTTGGGTGTTTTTACTATCGTATTACTCCCTGGTTGTGAACACCAGCAATTAGCTGATGACACTCACCGTTGAATATCTCTGTTATGTGAGCTTCACTGGGGGATAGTAAAATTTGGGCACCATGATAAGTCAATAAACTAGCAAACATAACTTGAATTAAAGCAAGGAAGAAGGCATGATCCGCTTCAGAGCCTCGTTTAGCGCGATTGACCATCTATTTTTACTACTGGTTGATTTATTCATCGACTTTACTCATTTCTGAACATATCCTATTTTGAGGAATAAATGTGGAGATTTCATAGCTCGAATGTCTAATAGAGAAAAGTTGAAATTGAGAGAAGTAAAGTGCTGAGGATACTATGCTAGGCTGTATCTTGTGACTGACACACTTGAGTTGCATTTCTCATTAATTTTCGCTACATTTACTTCTTTTGATTTCGTGCCTGTAGAGACAGATATCACTCGTAATCATAAGTGGATACATTGATTACAATAAGCTGAAATAAATAGGTTGAAAGTGTTCATAATACTCTTCATGGCCCGAGGTGAGGATCCTGTTATCTCTTCTTGTCTCTAGTATATAATAAGGCATTATATACCACAATCATCACATACTGTACCCCGAATCTAAGAGAGGACTGTAAACCATACACATCAAGGAGATGGAATAAGAAACAAAACAGGAAATATACAGACTCTGAAAGTTCTCTGGTCAGAACATAATTATTCCCTATACGTCTTGACATTTTCATTATTAACTAACACCACATCGTTATGTTTGTCGTTGTTATATAAACGAAGACACAGGACCTTGGGTATAATGATAATTTGAAGAAAAAAGTTGAAAATGAGTCATGTAATAGCCAATTTAGAAGTAACATTGCCACTGAAAACTGCTGGTCAGTATATTTCATATTATCCTGGCTGAATTACTATTGTATTTGTGGTCTGTAAGTTTCATGGGTTGAGATGTATCTCTGGGCGGTAGCGAAACTCGAATTGCTGGTACCGAAAAGCTGGATTAAAGTAAGATAAAGTAGCCATGAAATTAATATGGCTGAGGTGGAACCACTGATAGCTTCCTATTGTAGTTGTTAGACACTTATGCGACGCAAACCTCTATTCTTAGCAATGTGGAAGGAGAACAAAAATTGCATGGAACAGGATATCTTGATCGATATATTGCAATACCAAAAGTTACAGATGAAGAAAACGAGAGAGAATTAGTGATGTATAACTGGCCTATAGCAAGTTATTAGCTTGTGCTTATTGTGCAACATGTGCTACTGCCGTTTTTCTCCCTGTTCTGCCAGATCATCAGATGAATATACGTCATATAAAGCACAACAAAACGTTGATTGGGCCATAGCTTTTTAATATACAAGTAACACTCTCTGTTGTAGTTTGAATGTATTTCTTCTACATTTTCCTCTATCTAAATATAGGATGGAGGAACAAAAAGTTTTCGCAGGTGTCACTTTACTTTTCAACGCATAAAAGCTCAAATAAAATGATATAAGAGGCTCAAGACACTCTAAGCTACTTCTGACATACAGTCTCTCACATATTGTAGTTGTAGTGTATAGTACTATTGCATTTGTTTCCAATCATCACAGGTTGGGAGATCATATCTAGCGTTTGGAGCACAGGGATATCTAAGAAAGAAAGTTGAAATATAGGGAAAAAAGACACCCCAGAGGCTCATATAGCCTGAATGGTTCGAGGGTACAGTTTCAGTAGCTAGAGTTCGTCTGTGCTACAATTACTTGCACTCTGTATGTAACAGGTGAAATTACAGGAATTCTGGATGTGTAAAACTCGATATTGAATAAGAAAAGGTGAAAAAAAGAAAGACTGTAGATTCGTAATCGCCTTAACAACAGATTATAGACATCTAGGCACTTAATGTTCTAACTTATTTGGTTTCATCTAGTTATATTCTCTGTTCTGTCCGCATCGCGGTGGAGCGACAAAGTACAGGTGCATGGAAATATGAATATCGACATAGGAAAACTGAAATGAAGTAAGAGAAGACTTTGATGTCATTTTAGATGACTAAATGTAATCTATCAAACACAAATTTCCCTTGTACATTTAACGTCACAATTATCTCTGTTCTGTCCGCATGTTAATCATTAGTAGAATACTGGTGTAGGGATAGGTCGCTTGAGAAAGGTAACAATGAGAATATGGGAAGTGGTAAGCCCCGAAGACACTAATGCAGCTCAAAAAAGCTGCCCAGCTATTCTTTATCGCGGTATTTACTTTTCAATTAGACGTTTACCTCTCTTCTGTGAATACCTTGTGATTGAGAAGAAAATCACGGGTTTTTATAGCGTGATCAACGTATTAACACGGGGGTAAAGAAGTGTGTACTACAAGTAGGAACTGGTAGCCTTACAGAATGTCTCTAGCGTCTCAGCTCCTTTCAAATCAGCTTTTCTTCTTCACTTTAGTATTTTTTATTTTTTTCTTTTACATTCAATTGATTATGACTTCACATTGTAAGAGTAACCTTTGAATTGAATAGAATCACAAAGACTTAAATGGGCTATTAAGATGCATCCCATCTCCCATTTTGTATTCAGTATCTTGTAAGCTGGTATATATCTTTCTGCTTCCAGGGTTAGCTGGAAAGGCTGAACTCACCTGGGATAACTCGAATAACAATCTAAAAAAAGATAAAATAGATAAGAAAAAAAGTATTTTGACGTTGTTCACAGCGACTTATACACATTTATGAGCTTCTTGTTGTTACTGGGTTGTATTCTGATGCTTATTGCACTTTTCTCTCAGCATGCCATTGGAGACTGTATCCTGGCGTAATGATAACTCATTTCGTCGATGAATGAAAGTTGAAAAGAATCGAGCCAACGAGACCTTCACACTATCGGTTGCTATCAGTAGACATTCACTACCTTTTTATGTTGCTGGCGACATTGTTACTGCATTTCTCTCTTCTCTGGAAGCATCACGTAAGTAAAAATACTGGTAGTGCAATAATGTAACTCGAAATACAGAAGACAAAAAGTTGAAACTAGGAAAAATAAGAGTGTTGTAACGTTATTTATGGATGGATATGTACTTGTAACGGCTTCCTTCTTATCTGGTATCCATACTATTGAATCTATCCATATTCTCATCAGCATTGGGAGAGGGCCCTAAACCTGGGTGTATTGATAGTGGACTGAACAACGAATAAAAGTTGAAATTAAGAAGGAGAAAAAATGGATCACGTTTTTCAGACCATTATTGTGTCGTAGACCAGTTTAGTAGTAGATATTTTTCATTGCTGTTGCTTTTAGTAAAGACACGAAATTATCAGATTTAGTGTAACTTGCTATATTGTGGAAGAAGCGGTACAAGTATGAAACATGAATGTGTTGTAACAGTCTAAATAGCTGAATGGAACAAACGAATCACTTCTTGTTGTCACTCGTAACTTTTAATATGCAAGTATCTTTCCCTCTAGTCATCACAGGCAGGAGATTATTGGTTCTGGTAAGACAACTCTATAGCTAGACAGAGACGAAGTGGGAAAAGGCCCCCATAGCTTCGCACTAAGCTCTACTGAGCTGCTGTTTAGTTATTATTACTTCCTGTAACTTTTTAAAGCCGATCTGGGTTGACTATTGATGTGACCCTGCTAAGAGCAGATGTAGAAGTGGTAATAAAATCACTGAAAGTTGATGACAGAGATGAGAAGCTCTATGTCAGAGCATAGAGAGCTTCGCTTGAGCTACTGAAGTGTATCTTGCCTTCTAGTCTCCGTAGAGGTGAAATCATCCTTCTGATATATTAGCTTGAATCTTTATGGAGGGAACTGTGATGGAAGGCGAGATATCACAAGATTTATAAAAAAATGAGCTTTAATAAGTTGTCGTAAGACTCATTGAAGCTATTACTGAACTGTTGCAAGCTTCCCTTCATTCCAAGTATCTTTTATCGGTCTCAATATCTCTGTTGTGTTATATCAGTAAGTGAGCCATGCTATGGGAGGCAAAATGTGAAGGATAAAAGTTGAGAAGAAGCTGTTTAAGTAGGGTGTGACAGGAAGAATGGTTATTACGTGTAGTTCGCTATATTACTTGTTTTGTAAGTCCCTGGCATTGGTTACTACTGTATTTCTCATGGTTCTGTGAGTACGGTACCATTACTTGACCGAACCTATCATGTGGGAATAAGTTGATTTTTTAATGAATAAAAGTTGAATGAAGTATACTGTCAGTCTCACGACAGTTTATCTAGTTACAAAATACCTTGCAAAGCACTAGAATAGAGGTTATAGACCTTTTTACTTCATCAACTGCTCTTCTGGGAACACCATAGATTTATGAGTTATAAGAAATGGAATAATTGAAAGCAAAAAAGGTAACATAAAAGAATAGGGAGGGCTCTGGATGTCTCTCGTGATCTATGTAGATAGCTGATGACTTCTTATTGTCTCTAATATGTTTCACACCCTTATTCATCACTGTTGTGTAAGCAGTATATGCATGTGTAGGAATCTCTTGATGTTTTTGGTAGAGAAAAGATGAAATTAAGCATGGTAAAACTCTCAGCACACGTTAACTACCAGCTTTATATTACTGGCCACTTTTTTGTTGTCTTTCATTATACAGCTGCTACTTCCGGCTCCGCTCTGTAACTACCTGAGATCGAGAAGGGACTCAAGGCATAGTAAACTGCGATGAAAAAGCAAAGAAAAGTTGAACTGGAGTAAGAAAGAACTTCCTAGTGGACCAGTGGGTGGATATAGTGAGGAAGAAAGCCCTCTGCTGAAGGTGGTACATGTTTAAGCCACACTTACCTCAGCTACAGGTATCGTAGATGGCATGGCAAAAATGATGCACAGGTTTAACTCTCGATTTTGAGGTATAAAAGCTGAAACAAGAAGAGATACGAGTCTTATGGGTGTTTTAGATGACCGATATTGTAATCTGCTACGTTTTCTTGTCCCCAGTATGTTGTATGCTTCTTACACCGTCTTCATGTCAACTCAACAAATGTTGACATCGAGAAAACTTAATCAATCGAGGTATAACAGCTTTAATGAGGTAGAAGAAGTGACTATGAAGGTCTATACGGCTACTACTGTACGGTTATTCACTTTTTATGTTCTTCAAAGACCTATCACTGTCAATATACCTATTCTGAGGACTCCAATAAATAAAGGTTTGATTCAACTCGATAAACTGAGAACAATAAGATCAAACAAAGATGAATGAGAGACATACAATGTCTCCTACAGCTAATAAAATGTAATATATAGCTTTATGATGTCTCAGGTATACCCTCTTGCTTTTATATCTGTACTTTAGGCGACATTGATTCAAGACAAAAATTAATTGTACGGAGAAGTTTACGAATTAACGAAGAAAAGCTGAGTATGAAGTGGACAGAAGTGGCTGTCTTGTTCAGCTGGCCAACAATGTGCGAATAATCATCTTGGCTCTCTCTGGTATAGCTTTTTCCCTATGTTCCTCTTCGTCATGCTAGGACCGAACTATGGGCTACGGGTAGGTGTAACTCACATAGCTAGCAAAAGTTGAAATAGAGAATCGAAGGAGTCGCCAGATGCTCTTGATGGCTAATTGGAAGTGAACAATTCTACTCGGTGTTCCTATTACGTATAGACACAGTTAATTTCTTAGTTTTGTTACTGGAGACATGGTACAGACACAGCGATAAGACTATATGTACTTAACGAATAAAAGCTGAAATATAGTAGTGTTAAAGGTTTGTTGCATCCTTCATGGGCCATTATATGTGATCAATCTCTCTTATTTATATTAGATACTTTTTACCACCATATATAGCGTCAATGTCGTATGCATCGTGGAGAGTCAACCTTCGTGGGTCCGGATAACTTGAAAATAGCAAAATAAAAGTTGAAAGGAAACTTAAACAGCTTCCTTAGCTAACTGTAGATATATGTGAACATATCTATGTCTCTGCTGGATAATAAAATGGTATTACGATAGCTAAAAGTTACCCTTGGCATGCAAGGTGGCGAGGGAGGACAGGAAGATCAAAGAACGAAGAAATATAGAGGAGATGCACGAGAAGAGTGCTGTGTGACATATTCAAGTACAAATGTCAGATTGAGAACTTCTTTGAAACGCCACTGGTATATGAGAGCTACCAGAACTCACTATATCAGCAGGAGCATAGAGCCGGGGACATCTCACTTATTGAACAGGAAAAGTGTTCATAAAGAAAAATAAAAAGGTTCCCCATCTTGTATGGGCTATCGGTGTGCCAAATTGCCCTTTGCGTCTTATTACTATTTCTATCTCTCTCTATATTTGGTAGACATTGAACAACTCAGGATCTGATACTTATATGTGAGATACAATGAAGAAGAAATGCTGAAAACGATAGAAAAATATGGGCCAGAAGGTTATAAAGAGTCATTTATAGGTGAAAAAATACTTCTTGCTGCTCCTGTAATGTGCTTATATCAGTTTTCCCCCAGTTATGTAAGCACTTGGGTTAGTAGAAAAACTCAGGGTCTAGCATGACTCTCATTATTGACATAGAAAAGCTGATGCGAAGTAAAAACTAAAGCTTTGGACGCTCAACTGGTCTCTAGTATGCCAATATCCTCTTTCAGTTTCATTTAATACATTCTTACGCTACTTCCACCTCTTCTAACAATATCATAATAGAGAGACGGTATTACAAGTACTCCATAATAAGAGATAAAAGCTGAGATTGAGCATAAGAAGGGTTTCTCGTTGCTCTCCATAGCTATCACTATACAGTTAGCCGCTTTTTCTTGTCTGGTACCAGTTATTATTGTTTTCACTTGTAGTTCTGTCAGATGCCTGATATGAAGAGATATGATGCCCTCGTATTAATGGGGGATATAATGGCAGGAAAAACTTGACGTGAAGAAGCTGATGAAGATTATGGGATCTATAGCGGCCAATAGTCGGTTGTTTTAACTAATTGATGCTCCTGACATGTGTGTAATGCTGTGTTTTGCCTATTTCTGAGAGAATCAATGCTATGGTGAGAGGGCTGGGCTAATATCATGGGCTACCCTGCGAAAAAGAAAGAGAAAAGTTGAAATAAATGGAGGTAAAAAGTGGATATGAATTTCGACAGCTATTAGTACAAATTTGACGACCTTTCTTGTATTGTAACAAGTTCTTCAACACTTTTCTCAATCTTGTAAGCATCTTAACTGGGCGACCAAGGACACGATTAGTAAAACCCATTAAACTGAAGACAGAAAGATAGAATAAAGAATAACAAGAGTTCTATATCACTCCTTACTACTGACAATTGCTCAGAAACTACCTTCTCCTGTCACTAGTATGTAATACTCTTGTATTTCACTGTTTTGTAAGCAATACTGATTGAGACGAGAAACATCCCCAAGAAAACCAGCGAAAATGAAAGATAAAAGCTGATCATAGATATGATAAAAATTTAAAAAAGCTTGTTATAGCAAGTAGTATAAGATCCTTTAGCTCCCATTGTTTCCGGTTTCGATTTCTACTGTATTTCTCTATTCTCTGAGTATCTTGGGGGAAGAAACAGAATTCAAATGCAGTGTAGATAACCACATTAATGCAGATATTAGTTAGAAAGAGTGCTTTACAGCACTATATAATATCCTACTCTGTGCCAGACAATACTCTTGGGTGTTATACGTACCGGTTTTCATTACATTTACCTCTGCCGCTCTAGGCTCTAGTTGTTGTGGGTTTGGATAAGCTGGAAAGTGGAGAAATAAATGATGTTAGGGAGCATTAAAAGTAGGCAGTATTGATTCCAATAGCCCGTAGTATGTACTTCTTACCCATTTCACATGTCTGGCGTTTATTTCAGCTGACATTCTCTTGTAAATACGCACCAGTCTAGACCAACTTACTCAATTGGTAAAACCTGATTAGAGAATGAACAAAAGGTGGATTTAAGCATCTTATGAAGTGTATAATACTCTTGGAAGCAATTGTAGCTAGCTGACTACACCCTCTATCTTCTGTCATCTATGATTCTTGTATTTTTCTCTGTACTGTGCGCAACCCTTGAAACCAGAAATCAAGGCGAAAGAAGAACACTGCTAGTCAGTATATAACTATCAAGTACAATAATATAGAACGATCTGGTTGCTATTATAGCTACTATGTAGTGAATAGCCACTTATTGTTGACTCTGGTAACTGTCACTACCGTGTATTCCACTTTTCTCTCAGCACGACCAAGAAGAAACAATGTTACCATGGAGATAACTTGATCAATGAGATAACTTGATCAATGAAGAGAAAAAGATGAAAAGAAGTTAAGTGAAGTGCTTAAGGCATTGTTTCAAGCACATAGATTGCGACTGGCTACTTTTCGATGCCTTGAAAATGTAGTTCCGGTACATTTAGCCTGTTCTGTGGTTTCCACTGTTGTGGGAAGAACAGCACTGGCTTGGTATATATCGTGTAGTAAAGAACAAAGATACAATGAAAAGATAAAAGAAGCCAGAGACGCTATTTATAGTCACATAAAAGTATTTGTGAGCTTCTGGAAATCCCTGGGCTATAATATTGCTAAATTTATCTCTGTTCTGTGTGCTGCAATGCTGAGACGTAAATCGGTCTTGTGGGCAAGTTGGTATAGCAATGGATAAAAGATTAAATGAAGGGAGGTAAAAGACTTGACATACTCTAGATGGCTACTGCATTGTATTTGATTACTTATTACTGTCGGTGATGTATTTTATTTGGGAATTTGCTATTCTGCAAACATCAGGGGAAGCCCCGAACTCGAGCTTTGGTAGAACTCGACTAACTAAGAAAGAAATTAAAAATGAATTCAAATGAAGTGCGAACTGTGATAATGTAGCTATGTACTTGTGGTAGCCGCTTTTCGTGGCATTTATTACATAGTACTACCACATTTACCTGTCCTCAGTAGGTATCGGGTGGAAAAATTGAAATCTTAGACAGGTAGAAGTTGGTAAATGGTGGAGTAAAAGGTGAATGAAAGAAATAAGCAGGACTCTGGTGTTACGTTCAGCTACTGGTAAGGCTCTAAGTAGTTCTTGTTATCGCTCAGGTATTTTGGGAGCGACGAAATGCAGATTATGTCGAGAATTCATGACAAAGAAGAGGAAAAAACTAGTAATGAGGTGAATCAAGTTGGTCATCGTGCTAATAGTGTCTGAATGTTGGCAACTGACTACTTCTTGATGTTGCAGGATGAACTATTCCCTATTCCTCACTTTTTAGCGTGCACAATAAGGGGAGACATAGTCATGGCCTGGCTCAAGAAGATAATTTGATGAATAATTGCTATAATTGAGTATTAAAAAGTATTTGAATGCAACATGAGTGGCTGTTGGTAAGTTTTAGACAGCTTATCAGTGTCTCTAGTACTTTTCCAACTATCATTTCTTGGTTCTGTAAATTTGGTAGACAAGGTGAGCAGTTCCTTCACATGTATAAGTTGGTAGTTGAGAAATAAAAGCTGAAATAGAGTAAGAAAAGAGTTCTATGATGACAATGTTGGCTATAAGCTGTCAACTAAAAAATTTCTGCGGCTGCGGTATGTTCTGTTACTGTAAGTCATGTTCTGTGAACCCTGTCGATGTAGAGCAAAGCAGGCAAAAGTATCGCTCCAATGTGAATCAAAAAAGTAGAACTAGATCATTTTAAATCCTTTTATTGTTATTCGTAGCTAATTGGAATCAAATACTAACTTATTAACGTTTCTACCAAGTTTTAACGTCGCATTTTTCTTTGTTAAGCGTCATTGCCTAATAGCTGTAATTCGGATTTAGGAATTTGTCGAATAAACAACGATTAAAAGTTGAAATTAAGACTATCAGGCTAACAGGAACATCTATACAGCTTGTATTGTACCATTAGCCACTTTGTTTGTGCATTTCAACTACGCTATTGCTATTTTATCCCCACTTCAGTGAGTATTAGGAATTGAGATGTAACACATACAACGGAATGACTCGATAAAACAGAACAAATTCCCAAGTGAATCATCATATGAAGCTTGTGATGTTCTTGGTATCTACCAGCAGATGTTTAAGCCCTGTACGCTAGCTCGGTTGCATTTGCATTTCCATCCATCCCTTCAGCCACCGCCATGGATGCAGAGCAGAATACGGGCGTAGGGACAGCTCAGTTAAAGACAGATAAAAGCTGTATCAAAGAAGGGTCAACTGCTCATACTGTTTCAACTACATCAAGATATACTATAGACTACTCAATTGCAGTTGTAACCGCATAATACCACATTCACCGCTCTTTTGCTGTCTTCATGTAGAATGGTCTATATCATACTTCAGTATAACTTGATATATTGCCAAAAAAGTTGGAAAGTGATATAAAAAGTACGTATCGGCAATTTACCAGACTACTGGTAGTACAATATAGCAATTTAATGTCTTCAATTCAAAACTTAGACACTTCTAGCTGTTTACTCAGTATCATGAAATCGAGACCGAAGTTAAAATTAGTCTAACTTGTTAAAGAGAGGACAGAAAGCTGAAATAAAGATGAACAAGAAGCGTCTGATGTTTTGTTTTGCATATAGTTGGTATTAAATCATGTCTCCTGTCTATTTTTATCAAAATTCATTTATGCAATATATCTTTTTTCTGCAATATATCTTCATTCACCTATTTTGTAAGTATCATAAATGGCATGAGCAGTTATAGCTACCGGTAGGTTTTTCGTGCAAAAAACTTGAATGTTAGAACAATAAGAGTCTTGTGGTGATCTGCTCTACCATTAGTACATTATTGCCCACCTTTTGTTTTCCCTTGTCAGTTGTATTTCTATATTTCCTGGTTCTGCGAGTAATGTAGGTGCAAATAAATTTCACGCTTAGGAATAAGTTGAAAAATGACAAATAAAAGGTCAATTGAAGTGACAAAAGCACTAGAAACAATATACTAGTCAACCCTGATTAATATGCACTTATTGCTGTTGCTGGTAAGTTTTCTGTTGTATTGTTTCGCTTTCCTGTAATCTTCGCATGGGGGAGACGGAATGAAGTCGCGAAGAAAACACGAATGAGTATGAAAAGTTGACGAATTTAAAAGAGATATGACATTCTGAATATTCTTGTAAGTTAAATAGTAGTATTTCCTACTTCTTACTACGGTACGTAACTTATATCCGTTATGGTCGGGTGCTGTTAAACAACAGTGTGATGATTCAATATTATATTAAAGATTAAAACTACAAAAAAGTGCAAAAAAGACCAAACTTCAGTAGAATAGCGTCTATTAGACAGCAGTAAACCATGACTTCTTACTAGACATTACTATCGTATATCTCTCAGTTGGTGAGCACTGATGATCGGGAGAAAAGAAGTATAACCTGGAATAACTCGAATAGATGGCATAGAATTGTTGAACTGGACTAGGGGAGATGTAATATCACCTTTCTGGAGGCTCTTATCTAGCGTGGGTGTACTCCCTGTGTCCCCAATATATATCTACCCTATGTTGATCTGTATTCTGAGAGCTCTACGTAAAGCTGGTGTACGGACAAGTCTGACAATGACAAATAAAAACGAACTTTGAGTGGATTAAAGCACTCACAACATCTAAACAGACCAATACTGTACCATAGTTTACTCTTCATTGCCGTCATGCCATATTGCTGCTACATATTTCTCTTCTATGTCAACATCGTGTATCTGGAGTCGGAGAGAGCTATTCAAACAAAGACAAAAAGCTGAAATGAAGGAGGATAAGGAGTCTTTTATTCTTATTATACCTATTGGTACTGGTTGATCAACTTGTTGCTATTTCTTCTAATTATTAGTACAGTATCTCTCTCATTTTGTGCGCACTGTTGAGAAGAATAAAATGAAGGTGCCAGGATAACTCGATGAATTAGAGAAGAAAAGAAGAATTAGAAAACGTAGATCGACCCTTAGACATTATTGTAACTAAACTGTTGCAAATCAACACTCTTTGATATCACTTGTCTATAGTACCACCGTAGTTGTCTCATATCTAAGTCTGGTGTAAAACCCAGAGCCTGATATGACTTGACTAAAGATGGAAAAAAGTAGAAATCTAAGAATATGGAGTGCGAATAAACGTTTTTCTGGCTGGTGTAATATAATTAACGCCTCTTTGTTCAAGTTGGTGACTTTACTGTTACATTTCTTACACTTCTGCGAACAGTAGACTCAAAAGCTACAAACGACACTGACTCGATAAATCAAAGAATAAAAGCTGAAATGTGAAGAGACAAGAGTTATCATGAGTAACAACTGGCTATTAATAGTCAATGGTGTACTCTTATTTGTCCCTAGTATAATATCCTGCTGTATATATCTCTACTGGTAGCATCTGAGTTTCCAAGACTACTCGGAATGTGGGTAAATCGATTTGCAAGCAAATGGGAACTCGAAAAATTAGTGATAAAATGCTATGGATACTCCAAGAACGTGGCAGAATTACACACTGCACTCTTTTGCTGTTGCTACAACTTTTTGCTGCAAATAATTGAGTTGTAGGTACCATGATCGTAATGTCCAAGGTCACCTACAAAGATGATTCTGGAGTCTGAGAGAAATAAGCTGATATGGATTACAAAAAGATTCAAATGATGTTCTTTACAGCTGCCAGTAAGCATACAGCTACTTTATTATGCCCCAGGTAGAAGTTCATAGTTATATTTTCACTTGTTCAGCGAGCTGACAGAGGGAGACCGGATGTAGGAGTGGGGAAAACTGCACAAAATGATAGATGAAAGCTATAATTGAGAGTATAGAATGATATATGTGTTTTTGAGAGCAGTTAGTAGACCAAAACCTCTTCTTGAGTTCTCTGACAAGTTTTCATCCCATTTTATCACGATATTGTGAGCATCGGTATTACGAGGAAAAACAAAGGGGGAGAAATAAGTGATATTCAAAAAACAAAAGTAATAGGAAAGTAGGACAAGCAGATCATATCATCATATCATTCATGGAGTGTACCATTGTCGACTGATGCTTTTTAATAGCCCCCATTCACCTTTTACTATACATTTATCCAAGTTGTCTCAAGCCTTCATTTCATGGCGCTGACAGGAAAGTGCGAGTTATAAAGATAAAGACTACCATATTCAATAAGAGACTAATAATTACTTATTATAAGTTTGAAACAACACTGCAAGCTCTACACCCTACTTACTTCCATCTTTTCTTTTTCAAAAAAACACGATTGTTTATACACGATGAGAATCCATATAGGTTGAGAATTCGATAAGGTGTAAGGTAAGAGCTTCAAGAAATCGTTTAACATTTTTTAATAGTCATACAAACGTTAGGAGCTGGCTACATCTTTTTATATCTGCTTATCATCCACTTCATCTAGTTGTACCAGTCGTTACTTTGATTGTTCCTGTATGTTGTATATAAAACAGAGAGAAATACTGAGTAAAAATATTCCAGAGACATCAATGAGATATTTAATATATGCTTCTGTGCAGTAAGACTGTTATTAGTCACTTTTCGTACATCTTTTCTTTCAATCCTTCACTTTATCAAGATATTCCAACCCACAATTTGTATTCCTTTACACACTATAATGACAGAACAGAGATTAATGTGACAGGAACATGCTTCACCTGCAAAAACAGTAATATACAACACATTGAGTATTTCCCCAACGCCCTGAGCAAATCTCTGTACTTCATTCTAAATTTATTCACCGACTAATCGATTTCACGCGACTAAATGTTGTTGTCAGTCAGCAATGCCCACAGAACAAGATATATATAGCAATATTATCATCCAAGGACTCCCAGAAGTTTACAATTGTCTACCTTTAGCATTAATAGCTTCTATAAGTACCATATCTAACATCCATTCAACTTTTTTTCTCCTACTTATTCAGTTATCCCCACACCTGCATGTTGTCTCTATCAATTGTATCCACAGAACAAATGAAATTAGCATTGATGCAATGCTATCACACCCAAACGTTCACTGTCGCGTGATAAAGACCTATTTAATATCTGAAGCTCCACTCCCTACTTCATTTGTGCCTTTGTTCTTCAACTACTCCAGTTATCCCTGCAGCCACATTTATCATCCATCTTAGAGAGTGACAGAGAAGAGAAATTCGCAGTGGTTCAAATAATAATAGCAAATAAAGGTGACCAGATTCACTTAACAGTCCTACTTAAAGTCAGAATTATCTCATCTTACTCCATTTCAACTTTGCTTGCCATTCAACCAGCTATCCCAACATTTGAAATTCCTCCCTCCATCGAGTTGCAAGAAAAACAGAGAGCAATTTGCGAACTTTACATATTAGAGACAAGAAGAGTATTTATTTATTTGTTACCATCTATCAGTAACATTAATAGCTTTTTATCTTATTCATTTTCACCTTTTTCTCATTAACTATGGAGTTATGCCAAACCCTTACACTCGTCTTTCAACGATGCTAACAGAAACGAGGTAAATTCAACAGTGAAATGTACCAACTACAATAAAAGATGAGCAGGGGAATCTCAAACACTATCCCAAATGTCTTAAGCATCTTACCTTACCTCAGTTCAGCGTTTCTCTGTCATGTATTTAGTAATCCCACCTGCCATTGTTCACATCTAAGATGCTGAAAGAAGAGAGAGCAAAGCAGAATATATTCAGCTCAGTGGTAACAAATACTACTTCAAAGTGACTTGAAAGCCTTTAATAGTGTTAAGAACAACTTGTTGTTGTCTATTTCAGCTTTTATTCTTCTCTTCACCGAGCTATGCCAGTCCATGATTTTACGCTCCCCCCCCACCCCCCGTTATGATGGTCACTGAATAAATGTCACAAGGATACGTGATAACTGTAGCCAGCTGTTCCATGATGCTTTAAGAGGTGTATAAACTCTTTGATTGATCTTGTGTTCTATTTGTATCTATTGCTTAGTCTACCCATTCCTACATCAGCGGCTCCATCATCCGATGATGCATACACAACAGAAATAAATGCGACGCATTTCTACTCGAGACTGCCACTCTCGCATTAATAGCTTAATCAACGTCTTGAGAGATATTAATTACTAAATTGCAGGTTTTCTACGTCAATTTTACCAGTTATCCTCATGACTATTGCCACCTCTCCACTGAACTGTGAACAGAACAGCTTATAAATATTATTATGATATACCAGAGACAAGAAGAAATATTAAATATATCCTCTTAATTTGAATTAGTAACACTTAACTCTTTTGTTATTTAGTTTCAGCTTATTGTTCTCCGAATTTTTAATTATACCTGTACACGATTTTTGCCCCCCGCCTGTACATATGAAGTAGAGATAACTGTAGCGAAAATTCATAATTACAGCTGCCAAAGCCGGTATCCCTTACAACTAAGACTAAATAAAAGTTATGACTACTTTTAATTGCTTCATTTCAACTTATCTTTGCTTCTTTATCAATTCCTCACTTCTTAATTGGACCTCAAACGCCTAGATCATGGAAATGAATATAGCAATGGTAAATAACTGAAACGAACTAAGACGTCATATCACACCATCCTAGCTGCTTCAATGTCTTGAAGTTTTTACATTAGCTCATTTGATCTTTTTTTCCACCATTAATATAGTGGTCTACATATACCTGATCTCTTAAATCAGGATATCCTTGTAGGTGTACTCCCCTTCATGTAAGCTGCGAACAGAACAGTGAAATACATGAGCATTTTATGCTAGGGAACAATGATAATGGACAGTTGTCTATGAACAGTCTATAAAGAAGTTACGGACTTCTAATACCTCTTCAATTCAGCATTCATTCTCCATTTTAACAAGTTGTTTCAATCATGGTTTGGCCTCTCCTTATGATGCTCACAAAACAGAGAGAATCAATACGAAGAAAGCTACCAGAGACATTAGTATGATATGTGATATTCACTTGTTGCTATATAAGAATATATTAGCAAATTTTCATTTGCCCTTGCAACTTTTATTCTTCATTGTGTGGGGTTGTCCCCACCCACGATATCTGTCCATTCAATGATGCTTACAGCAAAGAAGTAAAAGAAACAGTAGTAGGTAACAACTGTATGGAGAAGTAGCCTGTAAAATAATACTATTAGTACTTCAAAACATATAAGCACCTCGCTCTCCTTCAATTGCCACTTTTACTTGCTGTGGATTGCAGTTATCCTATGTTTGCATTTGGTCTCCCCATAAGAGGTGCAGAGAGTAAATAGTTGGTAATACTTCTAAATGACATCAAAACAGTGTACCGATATGTATTGAACGATCAATAGCGCGATATAAGACTCTTTTACAATCTTAATTCAGCTTTTTTCACTTAATATTCGAGGTATCCCTAATCTTGAGTTTTGCCATACTACCCATGACTATTGAACTGAGAAAATGGAGCAGTACTAAAGTAAGGAATCAAAAGAAAGTGTTTAATGACATTGCGAGAGCTTGTTAATTGTCTTTGACCTCTCATTCTACATCAATTGCTCTTTTTCTGTTCAACTTACTGACATATTCCCACCGCCAAGCTACCTTCACTACCATAGTCTGGGTGTGGACACATAGAGAACTTGTACCTCTCAGATACTTTCTGTGATAACAAATACTTCGAAAAAAGGCAATTATGGCTTCAACTTACTCCCTGGTTTCTTCTTTCTAATCTCTTCTGACTTTATTGCTTGGTGAGTCGACTTGTCCTCGCGCTTTGTATCTACTTGCCCTCTATTATGAACACAGAAAGAGCATGTTACAGTGGATTCAACAACAGCCTCGTCCTAAACAACTAGAGTTACACGTCTTCGTACATCAATTTTCCGTTTATTAATATCATAATTGCAACCCATCCATACTTTACAATCCTGCGCCTCGCTGGACGCTCCAAATACTTCATTTGGTCCTCCTCCCTGTTCCTTATCAGTTAAAACCGCCCTCGACCTCGTCCTCCTCGTCCTCTGGGTGCTCCTCTGCCTCGAGGTGCTCCTCTTCCTCTAATAGCTCCTCCACGGCCTCGAGCAGCTCCCGGACCACCTCTTGCAGCTCCTGCAGGCTCAACCTTTCTTCTCTTAACCTTGGGTGTGTCATCAATGAGGTATCTGTCGATAGAGAGGTACTCGGGGAGAATGAAGAACCGGATAGTGTTGCCTCGAATGTTAATGTAGTCCAGCGACGTTGGGGGACGGTTCTTCATGGTCATCTTGACGTTTTTCAGTGTCGTGTTCATGTTGTTAGATACTGAGAGGACTGTACCCAGCACCACCGTTCCTGAGTTAGTAAAATGTAATAAAGAAGAATCCAAATGAAGAACAAAGACATGCTGGATTCTCAGATGGATGGCCTGGGAGAATGGGGTTGTTTAGGGAATTGTTTGGTTCATTAGGCAGCAGAAAAGAAACAAACTACGCTTCAAAGGAGACAGCCAACAAGTCAGCAGTCTAATAGCACAGATGTAGTGCACGTGGTAGAACACGAAGACTGCAGAGAAAGGTGCTAGTTGATCTTTTGTCAAGTACGGACAGATTTAGACATACTGAACCAACCGTACAAAGTCGCGTGCCAGGGACATAATGAAACTCGAATGTCACATCCGTGAACCAGAAAACAAGTCTTATTATCTGAATCACGTGGGAACGCATCGGACCGGTAGATCATGGTGTGAATCATATGTCTGCGCTTGACAATAATAGATTCTCACGTAACGTCGACGCACTGCCCTTATGACTTCAGCATTCCTTTAGGACTCTGTCAGAGTTCTCTGCGAGTCTCTAATGTCCCCCCATTTGTCCATCAGAGGTCTTCTATAGCATCTTAACATGATGACATGTAGACAGACACAACAAAAACAGTTCAAAAAGCAACAGCAAAACGGTAACCATTATAAAAGTTGATTTCTTTTCCCCGTCCACAAATATACCACGTTTCGCCTGTCAAACATCCTCAACCTTCCAATCTGCATCCCTATCAAAACCACATCGACATGGCCAGAAGAAGGCTTAAGAGTCAGCAAAGACGACAAGCAGAACTCTCTCAGCAAAATCATCCCCATCCCCTATCCATATCCTCTGATCAACAGTATACACTGCCATTCATCTCACTCTTTAAGCCGCCATTCTCATCAGTTCATGACTTAAGCCTCATTACTCACCATTCTTCAACTCAATCTGGACCGACTCATGGGTCAGTTTCATCAAAAATCTGCGTTAGCTTGGGTATTGAAATGTCTCTCACCTTCGTACTCACCTGACCAATTTCATCTTGTGTTGTGTGGTCGAGAAGATGATTTCGGCATGATTTCATGATGCACGCTTTTTCCAAACTCAATCTGCTGACTAAGCTAGGTCGATGGAAGAGGGTGGCCGAAGGTCAGGGACAGGCAACTAAATAGGTGATATCGTTACCGGGTCAATCACGTGAGGAATATTTCAATAAAATGTTTTGCCTGCTCATGGACATATCTAATATATACTCTTAACCTGTTACCACCTCAACTTCCAGGAGTTGACTTGAGGACTCAATCACGAGGTCAATTTAGCTGACAATATTCAATAGTTACTTTCCCCAAGAATTTGGCATAGACAGTGTCTCTATATGGTACTTTCCCTGCATTTTTTCCATTTTCCATGTATATTTCCATTTTTCATGTGGTTTTTTCAGCTTTATCGACACTTCTCAAAATCGACATTCCTCCAATTCAACCATTTTCATTTCTCCAAGTCGACTTTCGTCTCACACGTGCCTCAAACCCAACAACCTTGCCAGTGAGGAACATCGGAGATAAGGCGTTAGGGAGAAGTTGGAATGAAGTTGGAGCGATGAATGGGGAATTACTAGAGCTAGAAACGAAACAAAAGCATGGTTGTAGTCGTACTGGCTAGCACTACCATTTGATACTACTTTCATCTCAATCGAATTACCAGACCCCTGGTAAATGTGTCCCCGACCTTCTCGGCCATATGAAGCTCTCTTCATTTTGGGAGGTGGGACAAATAGCGTTCTGAGACCTAGACAGAGGTTCACTGCAAAGCGAGAATCAAGACATGTAGACACATAAGGGTAAGACGGATGTGGTCTTCGGTCGTCTACCATTCTACTGCTTCATTTTCTGTCCATAATCACATCTATAACCTCAGTTTTATCATCTCCCAATCTCGCCTCCAACCTACTTAGCTTCCCAACTAAGTCCCAACAACCATGTCCTAATTAATGAGGTAAACCCCTCAATTGGGTGAAACCTGGCTCGAAATATTCGGGAAAAAACGCCCCCTTACTCTTTTCATCTCAATTAGTCATTTGCCAACTCTCTTTCCCCTCCACCCTTCTTGGTTCACCTCAATTATTCATTCACTACCCCCAGCAACCCAAACCCGGAGCTAACTCTATTTCTCGTTCCACACACGACTCTTACTCTTGTCACCACAACCTCTCTCTCCCCCCCACACAGCTCATCCATGGTCAATCTGTCTCTCCGTCCCCGTCCCGCCAAAGCCAAGTTCAAGGGACTCCCTGCCAACCTCGAGGTGTCCCCTGAGGACACGGTGGCCTCTGTGGTGGCGAAATTGAGCGCAGCTACAAAGCTCTCCAAGACCCGAATTCGGCTCACTGTGGCCGATGAGGAGAACGGCGGAGCTCCTGGCGCCAAGAAGAAGCACATTGTGCTCAAGCCGGAACACGCTGTCGGTGACTACCTTTTCTCCGACTCGCCAGTGGTCTTTGTCAAGGACCTGGGCCCTCAGATCCCCTGGAGAACGGTCTTCATTCTCGAGTACCTCGGTCCTCTTCTGGCCCACCCCATCATCTTTTTCGGGCAAAAGTTCTTCTACCGACAGAGCTTTGAGTACACGTTTGCCCAGAAGCTGGTCTTCACGCTGTGCATGCTGCATTTCCTTAAGCGGGAGGTCGAGACCATCTGGATCCACAAGTTCTCCTCTGCCACCATGCCCCTGTTCAACCTCTTCAAGAACTCGGGCTACTACTGGTTCATTGCTGGCTTCAACCTGGCCTTTTTTGTCTACGCCCCTGCCTCCTTCTCGTCCCCCCAGGCTCCTCTGTGGAAACGGTTCCTCTTTTCCACCGGCTTCTTTGAGCGAACTCCTCTGTTCCTCAACCTCATGGCCGTTCTGTGGCTGTGGGGTGAAACCTCCAACTTCTGGACCCATTTTAACCTGGCATCTCTGAGAAACGACGGCTCCAAGGACCACAAGATCCCCTTTGGTTATGGCTTCAACCTGGTCTCGTGCCCCAACTACTTCTTTGAGGTGGTCAGCTGGATCGCCATTGCGCTCATGTGCGGCAACTGGTCTGCCTACGTCTTCACCGCCATTGGTTTCGGCCAGATGTACGTGTGGGCCGTGCAGAAGCACCGACGGTACAAGCGGGAGTTTGGCGACCGGTACCCCCGAAACAGAAAGGTCATGGTGCCTTTCCTGCTCTAGAGAGGGTGAAGATACGTTTGATTACGTAAGATAAAGAAAGAATAAGATAGTGCAACTACTGGAGCACCAGAGATAGGTGTCAGTTGACTTGTAGAGGTGCAACAGTATTATTGTGATGGCGGTACCAATTGTGCAAGTAGTGGGATATCGCTTGCGATATTCATGTTTTTGGTCAGGTATTAATCGTGCAATTGGCCTTTTTAATGACCAATTGCGTCAAAAACGTATTCGTGGCGTGGTATCAATGAAGTTGATCGGCTCACTTATCAGGATCATCATCAATAAAGGTATCCCCCTCTTCCTCGTGTAGAAGACTCTTGATAACAGCATACTGCTCCTTCCAGACGTTGATATACTCATTCCTCATCTGGTTGAGAGCAATATTGTTCTCTGGGATATCCAACACAAACGCACGTAGTGTTTCGAGATTGTGTTCGTAGTCTTCTCGCATCAGCATCATGTATCTCAGCAAGTACTCGGTATGGTCCTGAGACACAGAGGTGTACGCTAGGATGTCTCTGACCTTGACTTTGGGAAACTTGTGGCGTAAGTAGGGCGTTGTCGGAGTGATTTTGAACTTGTATGTGGTCATGTTGAAGAAGTAGAAGTGTATGTTCTCAGAGTAAATCTCAGGCTTATATATTTTTAGATGGTTACAGAGATAGAGTGGTGATAGGGGTGCTTTCTCTGCATCACCACATGTTTGAGTAACTACGGAAGAGGAAGGAGAGGAGGTGTAAGGGAAGGGGTATGGGTTAGAAGAGAAATAATATAACACTGAACCATTTGGTTTCTGATAGTATGATGAGTTCTTTATCATACTGATGTAATATCAACACCACGACTATGAATCAATATTCACTCAGAGTAGAACAATGACAATAAAGGAGGGGACGGGATGAATCAAATTTCCAAGAGAAAGAATTCATTTGTAGGATGGTATTCTCAGTATACAAAAGTTCAGCGACAGTATCATCGCCGGAGGATATCTCTAATTTGATTGTCAGTATCTAACAGTGGTTGAGAATGGATTTCTGAATGTGGTAGAAGAAGCAAGTAGAGGGCAGAACTTCTTATAGCTCCAGATAGCCCGTGGTCTTATGAGAGACACCTGTTTTCTATCCATGCGTTCTTTGATGACTATTTGTCTGCAACTACTCAGATGTAGGGCTCAAATATAGAGCCATAATGGCACTTGGAGAGTAGAAATCTATCGCTATTGAGCTATCATTAGTCTTCCAAGGTGCTGACAAGTCTTCTAGTCATCTTCATATCTCTCTCATATCCTTAGTACCCTCGTTTCCGACTGTTTTGCACGAGGGAGATGTACAAGAAAACGTCTACGGCGCAGAAAAAGCTGTTCAAGCAAGGGCCACCCAGGGAAACTCTTAGTTGCTTCTCTCTCTATCCAAGTAACACAGATGTTTATTCCATGTTACAATCTAACTGCTGCTTGATGCTCTAGGATATTTTTGTGGCACTACTCAGATGAAGGCTCACACCACCACTTTAGATGGCAGCGTCAGAGGTCTATAAGAGAACTGAGGGCCCTCAATGCCCTGGAGGCTATCATACCACGCTGGTTGATACACCACACCAGTTAATTTACCTCATTCACTGTTTTTCAAAGAGCTCATGGGATGGATAACAGAACATGCTTTGAAGGCTGTTGGTACCGATGGTTTCAATAGATGTCCTGGATGAGTAATAGTACAAACTCATATCGTCCATTGCCAGACTCATCCCAAAAAAATCTTTCTCTAGACTATCTTCTCTATATTGTACAACGACAAGAGGTCCTACCCACTTTCATACAAGAGGCTTTTCTGACCAGATGTTCCACTGATAGCCAAGAAGACAAGTGCTCTATGAAAAACAGCTCTCGTGTCGCTCTTTATGTTTTTCACCTTACGTGAAGAAAGATTTACTATACGAAAGACTGTTCCTATCGCTATTGGTATGTCTATAATGATTGCATCTAGGACTATCAATGAGCCCACAGAGTCCCCTCCCCTGGGTTATGATGACCAAGACTACGAACACACTCTTTAGCAGCGCCTCAACAATCAAAGGAATAGCCTGTACTGCCTCGTTTATTCACCCCTTCTACTGTCATATCGCCAAGCCAAAGTCATCGTCATCTTGCATGCGACAAGTGCATGGTGCATTGTGCGGCGATGAAATGCATTATTACGGCTCGGAAGTAATATCTGTTCAGGGAAGACTTCCGAATGCGTCAAGAGTTGTTTCAGTTGAAAATGAGAAACAAATTACTTAAGAGGACACGACTCGGATTCCAAGACACTTGTTCTATTCACATGATTGAAAGTGATTTCGTTTCGTCTCTTCTAGCTTCCTCTTTGTGGTATTTCTAAGACATGAATAGCGTCTTCTAGAACGCCTTGAGATGAGGCTTACAAAAGCAGATATCATATAACGAATGCTGCTCCAGAACAAGCTGTCAAAGTGGAAATTCCGCAACTCTTCCAGATCATTTCGGCCACTTTTACTATATTTCCAAACATTTTATCTCAGAATTATCCACCCCTCATTCTCACCCCTTCACACCTCAAACACGTGTTACAGTTTGACATCGCACTAAAGCAAACTTTTGCGTTTCGTGTCTCAGATTGAGGGACCTAAGAGAATGGCTGGATGCTTTGGGTCAGTGGGTGTGTCAGATGCGTCATGTGAATTCGTGAGGTGGTTCCCACGATGTGATTTCCACAATACGATTCCAACAATACGATTCCAACCATACGATTAAGTAAATCTAACATGAGTTAGCTTGATTAATGACGAAAATCAAACAATAACAAAGAAAACTCCAGAAAATACGATAATCTCCAGAAAAACACGTCTACCCACCTACATCGCCTCCTAAACACATCCCAAACCTGTATTAATAGCTATAAATTATCTTTCTCCAGAGGAAGACGCTCTGGCTCTCTATCTCCTCCCTCTATCCCGTGAAAGCCTTCTTGATGGACCGAAACGGTCTCAGAAGCCGAGGCACTTTGTGGCTCTGAATCACGTCTGCAGAGGTGGACATGGAGTCCTCCCGCCGGGGCTGCGGTGGCAGAATATCGTTGTAGGCGGCGTTGTAGGGCATCTGGAACGTCTTCTTGGCGGCCTCGGAGGAAGGAGGAACTCCAGCCTTGGTCTGAAGACGCTGTCTGTTCTTGAGCACAGACTCTCCCACGTCGGGATCGGCGCTGGCCTGGTTCCATACCCGGTTGGAGTTGATGGTAGCGCTTTCGTCGAGCTTGTCCCATACGTAATCGTGTTCCGTCTTGTTGCCGTATATGGGTTTCGATCCGGTGGTCAGAATCGACTGTTGAGATGTATGTGAAGAGACGGACATGGTTCAGTCGTGGTGATTGTAATCTGGTAGAGTAGTTCCTAGGTGGTAGTTCGTGGAGTAGATCGTCGAAATGGTCGTAGCTTGTGTTGTAGAGTGTGACAGATGTAGCTGAAGTACTTCCTGTTCCGTTTAAAGTCGTTCCTATGTTCCTTTTCCGTGTAGCAACTGAGTAATACCGTCTGAAATATCGCCTGAGTAACTTCTGTTGTAGTATGTACCTCTTTTCTGTTGTTTCCGGTGCGGCAATGTTTTGTGGGAAGAAGATTGAGTGAGGCTTCGATTTAGGCGGACGGGCAGATATATGAGCAAGCTTTAGCTCAAGACCGGATTGGGTCTAAAATGGCGGGAAAAGGCGAATAAATTAGCGAAAATAAAAGAAAAAGTGGCACAATCATGGGCCGACTCTGGATCACGTGATTATACATTGACCAGTAATTCTTTCCTATTTTACACCTCAAAAACTTCTGTTCCCTCAACCTCAACCTAAGTCCGAGCCAGCCGGTACATAGAGTTGTCGGATTTAGGCTGGTTTATTTTTTTATATTAAGATTTATTTTCGCATTTCTGCAGAAATTAATAATAAAAAAAGGGATATTAAATAATAATGGCGTGTTTACTCCTGGAAATACGTCAGAAGTCGTCCGGGTGAAATAATATCCCACAGGTCGTCAGCCTCTACCCCACACGTCCCCTGACACTAGCACCAGCCGTCAGCTGTCTCACTTTCACATTCTCCACTTACTGGATAGATGCAGGTACAACTTAGAGCAGAGATAGGAGGTATTGAGAGTATTTGGAGGTGTGGAACACTGACTAATCAGCTTTCGTGATAATGGCGTTTGTTTTTTTACCCGAATCCTCCCACTCCTTTACTTTCTCTTCCCCTACTCTTCTTCACCCCTCATCCGTCACAGGGCTCTAGCACCATCAACCGGATACTAAACTGTAAGGCGTGAATTTCAAATCAGGGTCAACCTAGGCTGGCAAAGAGCTTAGCTCTGGCACGATAAAAGTCGGACAGCAGGGGGAGAGACGTGAGACAACGAGAGGTATGAGAAGACAAGGTGTGGACAGTGATGTTAGGGGTACATCTAGCACCATAGACAAGACATTTAGAAGTGTGCTGTTTGGACACTACAATGCTTTCACGTCAACCACTCATTTTCCACTTCTTCATAACCACCCCCCTTGTCATGTCTTATCATAGTCTAGACAATCCCACCTCCTTAGATCCCCTGTCACGATAATCTTAGACAGACCAAGCTAGTCAGTGACCTATCAGGTATGTAGTAAGTGGAGTGTATTTTAGAGGTCCGGAATCAAAAACAATCCAATGACCTAATTACCCTATTGCACTTCTCAGAATATTCTCCTATTCCATGTACTGTTTCGATTCTCATGAATATGGCTGCGCCTAAAGTGTACCTATCGTGTGAACTTATGCTAGGTCACATTCCCACTATTCAGAACCGGTCTAACTGCCGATAGCGCGCCACTCGTTAACTTACCCAACTCACACTACACTTCCAGATCCGGAAACTAGTCACCAGCACTTCAGCCGTGCCACAAGCATGATGAGTAATCATGTGAAATGATAATGAGCCAATCTGTGCGTGACGCCCCTCCAGTAAGACTCTTTTGCTCATACTCAACCTCAAGACTCTCTTTTCGGTTTTGCTTAGTCAGCATTTTTCTACCGGAATTCACAGCTCCGAGGCCACTTTTCTCTTCTTTCAAAAAAACGCCTGGCTAGCTCAATCGGTAGAGCGTGAGACTCTTATTCAAGTGTCATCTCAAGGCTGTGGGTTCAAGCCCCACGTCGGGCTATCTTTTTGCATCAGAACTGCGTTTTTTCCCGTGTTCTCTTTTTTTCTTCATTATATCGCCATTTTTTCAACCATATCTCGTCTCGAAACCTTATACAGAAAAATGTTGAAAGTTGCAACCTAATTTTTGCCAACCTGTTTCATAAAAAAAAATGCTGCATGATGTTTGAGCAGTCAGAAAAGGAGCAAAAAGAATGTGCCTTCGACCAGATTTGAACTGATGATCTCAGCATTACTAGTGCTGCGCCTTACCACTTGGCCACGAAGGCGGGATTTACGAATTTGAAAAACGTGGCCAAGTAGCTCTGACATCTGCTTAGTCAGCCCCCAGAAAGAATAATGAAAAAAAACCTGATAAAAATATTCAAAAATCACCCTCTTTGGTCTTGGTCAGAATAAGAGCTCGAAGTTTTCGATAACAAACAATAATAAATAGAAGACCAGAAAATAAAGCGAAAATTCAAATCAACCGCTTTTAATTGCTAAACACTACCAGTGAGTGTGATGTTAATGCACTCCATGGTCACAGGTAATCAGAATAGCTTCATATAGTGAGGGACGACCACCTCAACGTACAGAGCCACCCTTTAAATGTCTTTCTTTGGATCTGGTGAAACTATATCACTTGATCCTGGTACTTTCCGGGCCGTCGAGGAAAGTGTAGATAACTTGACTGAAAGGGATTCACAGAACCAGGGAGTGAGTGATTACTAATACATATTACAGCCGATTATAGCAGTGTCTAGAAAGTAGTCATCAACCAATCTCATTGCATTTCGTCATTCTAACTATGATATTCCGAACTGCACTTCCTTGTACAAGTATGTACAGGAGGGGTTACAAAGTAGAGGCCATACTGATGAAGGGTGGAGGTGGAAACAAGGATGAAATGGTCAACCCATCGATTGGGGATTGCTTTCAAGTGCTTCTGGGTTTGTTTGGGATTTTCTGGGCGAGACGTGGATGGTTACTTGTATGATATAGACATGCCAGACAGGGTGCATAAAATGAAGGTTATATGAGCAATAATTTGGAGCCAAAAAATGACGAAATTTTCCCAATGAGGTCGGCAACAGTGACAACTGCCCAGATATTCCTTGCCGTTATTGTCTCTGTTTTTCTCGTCTTGTCGTGGTTCTTCTGTCTCATGTGCGCGGAAGGTCCACTGCAGTAGCAAGGGAAGACAACAGTACGATTCAAGTAGAAGCCAGAATAGAGCAGGAGAAAAACCTGAGTGTTCCAAATAGACGAATAATTGCTCCTGTTTTAAAGTATGCACGCCTCTGAAGTTGTATTTGGCGTGTATTATCCAGAATATCATGTTATATGAGGCTCGAAATTTCATCCAGCTTTAGATGTGGGACATGAAATACATTAATGAGGGAGATTAGTGGTCTGGACAGAAAATATAAATTCCTGCTACTGAATGACATCTTTTTTTACAATTCTCCGTACAAGTACCTGGATCTACCACATATTCTCTTCATTACCTCTACCCCTCTCACCCTAACAGACTTGAAATGACGAATACGACCCATTTGAATACGAGAACTTAACTAAGGGAAATAAGCAACTATTTTATAAAAGGTAGCAGACTCACCCCTGTTTATTACCCACTTTTTTACAAACATTTCGCACATGGGTTTCTTATCGTGCCCATGGAACAGAGGTGTTCCATTAATTCATAATTATTGCATCCAGAGGTCTTTCTTCGTACCTTACTAGCCGCGTAGACGTCCATAGTTTTCTCCTCCACTTATTTGAGCTTTCATCCTTCGTGTACTCGAGTTGTCCTTACTCCCACGTTGTGCCAGAACATCAACAATGATAATAGAGCAGGGATATAACAGATCTGACCAACTGTGGCAACAGAAAAACTTGTATCACATGTATTAGTAGCATCAAAGCTGTTCTTGGGATTCATGTGACTTGGTTTGATTTTTATTCTTCCATATTCGAGTTTTTCTACGCGTAGCACCACACTGAGAATAATTAATGCATTTTCCGATAATATGAAGAATGACTCCAAAAAAGGGACTTCAAGTGGCCCCCGTTGTTTAAGATAACCGCTGCTGTGTACTGTATTGGGCCACTTTACCCTCTTTGTAAGGCTGCTCTATAGGAGCACTGTCTTTGGCTCATTCAATACCTTTCAGTTATGTTCGAAACTGTACGATACTATAAGAGATCCAAACAATTTCGCTGAAAGTCTTCCAAAAAGCACACACACGTCACGCAGACATGCACAAACCACCTATGAGCACGACCAGTCAGTTGGGCCTGTAGCCCCGACCACAGTTGTATATAATGCCTGCTTTTCCTCTAATTGTCGACATGCTAGTTACTCCTTTCTAGTACTTCGACAAACCCCTGAGGGCTCCGGTGAGAGCTCCTTCACTTTCAGCCGCTTCTTTCCTCAGGTGCTCCCCTCTTGGTGGAAATATTATTACTTCTCTGAAAGCTATTTGGTTCCCACATGTGGCCAACTTTGGATAACACGAATTTACTCGGGCCAAAACCTCGGATGTTGTAACTCTGGCGAGATATCTACGTGTCCCCTGTTATCAGCATCCTCCGACGAACTACTTCTCTATTCTCTTCGACAGGAAACAGTCCCTGCTGGTCTTGTATAACGTCCGAGTCACAGACGCGTACAGGTATGTACCCCTCTTTCGCGTGTGTGCCACAAACATGTGTATATATATATGTGTATATTTACCACAATTATTCACTCAGCGACACTCACACACATCGTCTACAGTTAACCACTGATTGCTTTACTCACAATCATGGCTCACCTCCCCTCACCTCTGTGCCAGTGTCACATTCTCAAGGTCATCAATGATGAATCCGAGTTCCGTCAATGGTTGTCTACTTTCCGTTATTCATCACACGCAGTTCTGTTTACTATTAACCAGGATCACCTCCCCTGGAGCACCAGAGCTCGGGCTTGCTACGACTGGTGTGTAAAGCTTCATAAGGAACCTCAATTTCAGCAAAAGTTCCTTGCGCTCAACAAGAAGAATTTCGAAGAGGTCGATAGTCCATACGCTGTTGTCAAAAGATCAGCTCTTCCTAGCTTCAACGCTGCATGCGAACAACTAATTCGATATTCGCTATGTTCCGACGCTTTATTCAAGCCCCGTCTACTTGACTACATACCCACAAGTCTGGAAAGGCTGCGTTTCTGCTACAATCAGTACCACACTGACTTCTCTGAAAAGACACTTCGTCAATACCTCAAAATCTTGGGCGATGCTCTGTGTTCTGACGAATTGCCTGCCAAAGTCAGATGTCTCCAGCTGCAGAAAATCGCCCCATCTCATCTCGCTACTCACTTCGCACTTGTCAATGAAGAATCCTGTGACCAGTGGCAAAGCATAGGAGATATATCTGACCCTGCTCTTGCTCTCAGTGTTGCCAACCAGGTCATCTCGCCTCTGTACAAGACGCTCCGGGAGGTTACTGAAAACATCGACAACATGTGTTCTGAACAGCTGGCGCTATGGAGAGAACATCCCTCGGTGTCTTTGGATGATGTGTGGATGTGGATCGATCCAGAATCGGAGTGCAGAAAGTGTTTTCCACATAGCTCGGCAAAGGAGGAAGTTCCAACGAAGATAATGCAAGAGCAGTTTAGGCAGCCAAGAAATTTGAGTGATTTACGAGATCATGATACAGACTTTACAATCAAGTGCAGAGATGGCGACAAGATTGAGGTCCATCGAGCGGTTCTGACTCGCTACTGGCCATTCTTCAAAACTATGATGGAGTACGACTGCAAAGAGAAGATTGAAGCGTGTCTTGAACTTCTTGACTTCGACAAGGACGTGGTTGAGATGTTGGTACGGTACTTTTACGGCCAGAAATTGGGCAGGTATACTTTCGATCAAGGATTACAGTTGCTGGAACTCGCTGGTATGTATGACATATCAGCCCTTTCAGGGATTTTGTATGAAAACATTCGTCGTTGGGAGCCAGACATGGAGTTGCAAGACTGTATGAACGCGTGGAGAAGTGGTCGGAAAGCCGGTCTTACTAAGGAGAGGTCTGTGCTTGCAAAGTTTCTTAAAAGGAAGTTGGCACCACTTCTGAAAGAGTCTGAAGGATCGGATTTTGTAGACGATCTTAGCGAGGACGAGATCTTTGAACTGTTGACTGATTTATTGCTGTTGGAAGATGATCCAGAGGAAGGGGTAGTCAAATCAAAGACCGAGAGACCACAGAAAGAAGATGTCCCTAAACGAAAATTGGCTGTCCCACACTCTCGGAGAGAAATTCAGTGGACTGCAGACCAAGATAACTAGCAAACTTGAGAGTGTTAGTTCAAGTCATTTCAAGCCATCACTTCCTGGAGCTCGTTATACCTATATAAAGAAAATGAATGCCTTAAAAAATGGATTGGTACTCGTACAGGTACCGGTACCGTACTGAGAATGTATACAACTTGATTCACTATTTTAAAAGGCTATACAGCATCTGTAGGGATGATGGATGAAAACAATGTGAGAGCCTGTGAGTTGATGGTGCTAAAAAGAAGTCTCTATAATAGCTCTCCAACACCTCTATGTCTCTCTCAAGTCATCCCCATCTTCTCTTAGACTCTAGGGTGCATTTCAGTTATAAGAGGGTTCGAATACAGTGCTTTTTCAAGGTCCAAGGGTCGTGGAGGTCTAAAGAGCCCTTGAGTGACCTATATGTTACCATTGACTGACTATCTAGGCCAAAAGGAATCCGATTCTCACACCGCACCAATGTCCCTACGTACTTTAGACATCGAATACACCATTTCCCATCAGAAATACCACTGTATCCACCTACCGGTACGCTTATCCCTTTTTTAGTCAACGCAGTCAAATCTATATGCAAATCTATACCTCTATTCCCCACATTTTAATTACACGCCAATAATAGCCTCTTCATCTCAGGCGCCGTATGTGCGTACGGATGCTGTCTTATCCAGGGATTTCTTTCCACCTTTTTCTTGAGCAACACCTCCTCCACACATCCATGAGGGTCTCTCTGGAACGGCAGAAACGCATTTTCCAGTTCTCCAGCTTCAGGAGACTCGTCGTCACCCCAGACAGGATCAATTCCCACGTATTCAAACTTGTCCTTATCGTATCCAACCGCTTGTCTATGCAGTTGTTCGAATCTCGCTCTCTTGAACTCGTAGCCCACAACCGTGATTTTCACAGGATACCTGCCTGTAAGTTCTCGAAATCTCGCTATAGAGAACGCCAGGTTCTCGTACGAGTCACGTGCGTACTCCTCTACAGCTGCCTGAGACGTATCTAGACCTAGAGCCTCGGCCAGGAGAAAATAGGAGGTTCCTTCAGCAATAGGACCCGCAGACTTTTTCGTCTGACCTCCCGAAAAGAGTAGAAGCGCAGAGGGGTCTTCAGACGCTCGACGGACGCCCTCGGTGATGTGTTTCAGCAAAATATCAGTCTTACCTTCGAGATGAGGACCTGCTACCCAGTCTGAAAACGCCAAACCAGGCAATTTGGAGCCCCTTATTCTCGGCTGTTTCCATACTCCATGGCAAGGGACCATAATGAGATGATCTGTGTCACTTTGAATGCCCACAGAGTCCATAGTGCGGTCAAAAAAGGAACTTGATCTGGGCCGAGAAGTCTCAGTGAGCTGAGACCCGATTTTTTGGGCCAAATCGGGCTTCGAAATAATGAAAGCCATAGTCAGAAGAGAGACCACGGCTAGAGCTAGCGCTATGACGCGTCGAGAACGCCGTATCCGACTAGCCAGAGTCATTGGAGTGGTGTGAGATGAGAAGAGATGATAGCCGGTCTTCTATGCATGAACTTAGTCGCATGAGATATGAGCTGTAGGAACGTTGAAAAGGGGGTTGTATAAAAGGTAGAAAATTCAATAAAATCGGAAAAATTGCGGAAAAAATCAATATCAGGTATTCAGATTAGGGAGAATATAGTGATCAGCTTATACATGCTATATACTCTCCAAAGCCTTAGATTATTGCAGTCGTTCACTCTTTACTTCTGCTCACATGCAAGGGTCCACGTTGTTACTCAAAGTTTATTCTCTTTGGAGCGTTGAGGAGATATCTTGTTACCTATTGGTACAAGAAGATCACCACGAAGTCGTTACTGATGAACTTCTTCAAGTAGAAATGCCTTGAAAGATCCTCCTTACCCTCACATGTACCATCTCCTCCAGTCATCGCTGGATTCGAGCTTCAGTCAGAATAATTTACTATTTACATATATACAAAAGACCTAGGCCTTGGAGTCGTTGCCGTACTCGCTCTGGAGCTTCTTGACCTCTTCGGGGTCCAGAGGAGGAATAGGCACGTCGCCGAAATCGTCGGTACGCAGAGAGTGCATGGTGTAGCCGTAGATGCCGGCGACAAAGCCGGTGAGACCAGCCAGAGCGAGCATGTTTCGCACAAAGAAGGGCCGTCGAGCTCGGATCAGAGCAGGCGACATCTGGAAGGTCTTGGGGTCAATGTACTTGCCCTTTCGGAAACTATGTTAGTGGGGGCTAAAGTAGTTTCTAGCTTAGCCAAGCAAATTGAATGGAGGTGGTGTAAAGTCTAGCGTGGACTGATGCAGAAATCGCCCTGTATTCATTGCATTGAGGTACCGGTAGTGAGGTATGGCATTGACGTCGTCACATTCAAGCGGCACTGACTTGGTTTCTTCCCTTCCACATCATTGCTCATGCCAAGAAAAATACTCGAGTAGAACATCATCCCAATAACTCAGGCCATCCAGACGACATCCACTTTAGTTTAATTCGATGCATCATCTGAAATTGAACCGTGCAAGGTAGTGAGTCTGACTGAGGCACCAAAATGCAGCAGTTGAGGTGAGCTGGGCCTTCTTAACTGGTAGGTCACAATCTCACTGCGATTCAATACCCAGAACGCCCTCAAAAGCCACATTCAAAACGACCGCTCGGCCTCCTCAAAATTTCCTTGAAACGCCTCATCCAGCACCAGTTTGTGTCACCATCTGTGTGCCACCTTCACAAGTCACAACCACAATGACATTATAAGACTGTGACACTAACTCCTCTCTGTGTCACCTCCTGACGCCACAATTCTTTTACTCACACCTTGAGTCCGGGCTGGGGGTGTTTGTGCACCTCGAAGGCGCCCTTGCCGTTATGGGGATCCTGAGACATGTTTTCTGTGTAGTGTGCAAGAGTGTGATTACTCCAGTCTCTGGGTGGTGAGATTTTGAGCCTACACACAAGTTTGAGTTTGGAAACAAGGCGACAGACGGTAGGGTAAGTGAGGTGCATTAGAGAGGTACCTTCATGGATATGCCATCGTGATCTCCAATTCTTTTTCAAAAACATTTGGATCGTTCAAAACTCGAGAAAATATGGCTAAAATCCAGCTGCGTCAGAAAAAACGGTTCAGCGCGCTAGGAACAAAGCCTGTGAAGAAGACAAGCGAATCGGTCAAAGATGTGTCTGAGGAAACGGAAGAAGTGAAGGCTTCAAACGAAACTAAAGACGAAGGGAAAGAGGATAAAGAGGACACTCAGTCACCTCCTGTTGATACTCCGGTCAACCCAGCAGCATCCTACAAACAAACCATGGTTCCTAACTCGGTTCGAAAAAGATTGAGAGCTGAAAAGAGAGCGGCAAAGAGCGGAGGAGAGGCTGAGGGAGCTACTACAGGACCTACAGAGTCAATTGGTGAATCTTCTGAAGCCCCACCACCTCCTAAACGACTAGGAAACCTGTTCAACTTGGGTTCTCAACAGCAAGATGAGATTAAAGAAGATATTAAGGTGGAGATTATCAAACCTCAAGCTATTGGAGAGGAGGTGAAAGAAGTGGCACAGAGTGTTCCTGCTGTGGAGACCGTAAATATCGAAAGCGCTGTTAGTTCCACGGTTGTTAAAAACAGAAGCAAAGATAGAGAATTTGAAAATCTGGCTGGAGACAAGATCCAGGAATTTTCAGTGGACGCTTTTACTCAGGAAAGCGAACGCCTAAAGGCTGAAGGAAAGCTGGAGGAGTACAAACGGCCTCTCACAGCGATTGGAGGAGGAAAGCACCAGATTACGAGTTTGCTTCGACAGGCTCAGGACAACAAGGAGCAGTTGGAGGCATCGTACTCTCAAAACAGGCTCACTCAGAAGGAAAGTGGAGCAAAGTATGGTTTTTAGAGGAAGAGGGTGTATAATAGGATATATTTATTGCATTATTTAATGGGATCGCCAGGACTACTAATACTTGTACAGTTGATGGTCTATGAGTGTATAGGTACCGTACCGTACATTGAGTATGGTGTAAGGTGTATGCGAAAATCTGCTACAGTAGATGTTCAATTACAGGCTACGAACTTCTGCCAGCAGTGAATAAAACTACTGGTAGGTTGTCTGGCAGCTAATACCAGCGTGAGAAATGAAGAGCTTTTCTATACCTAGTATCTCATCGCTTTGTCTCTTTTTGAGTGCTACCTTTTCCTACCAATCAAACCATATATTACTATCTTCCCGTCTATTTGAAGTCCTTGAAGGACCACTTTTCCGTCACCTTTTTCTTGTACTTGGGCTTGAGATCGTGTCGCTTTCGAGCCTCGATCTTACCTCGCTGCTGCAGAGATCGGAACCGGTCTCGCATCAGAGAACCCTCGGGTTTCAGTCTTCGCAGAGAATCGGTCAGTTCTCCAGAGAGTTTAACGTCCAGAGTAGGTTCCAGAATGTCGTACTTGCCGTATCGTCGAGTTCGCACCTTTTCAGCGGCTTCTCCTCCAGCAATAAGATCCTTGAGATCCTGCTTCTCCTGCTCAGACTGCTCGGTCCGCTTGGCCAGCTGGATCATCTTTTCGTGAATCTTTCGCATCTCCATTTTCATCTGTTTTCGGATTCGCTCCTTCTCCTTGAACTCTCGCATCTGTCGTCGCTTGGCCAAGGTCTTTCTCTTTTCCTTGGCAGGAGCGTTAATAGACAGTCCAACCGATCCTCCCTCCAACTCCTCGTCCGAAGCCTCCTCCTCTTCCTCGTCGGAAGAATAATCCATGTCCTTGTCCTCATGGTCCTCCATAGTGTCCATCAGATGCTGCACTCGAGCCTGATCAGCCTCCAGCTGCAGTCTCTCCTCCTCAAATGCCTCTTCCTTCTCAAGCTCCTCCTTGAGCAGAGCCTGCCAGGCCTCCAGAGAGGGGTTGTAGGATCGACCCTCATGGGGGATCTCAATAGCCTTGTCTGTGGCTCCAAAAACAAGGGGCTTGTGGTCCAAAGTAGAAGGTCGAACAGTGCTTCGAGTACGAGAAGTAGCTTCTCTGTGGTCTCCGTTAGCAAAAGTGGCTCGCATGATCTGATCAGGAGCAGCGGATTTGGGCATGTGAGCGACCCGAGAACCGGCATGTTTCACCTTGGACATACTCTGAGGGAATCCCTTGAACTCGGACTTGGGCTTAGTAACCTTGGATGCAGTAATAGTCTTGGGTTTCTTGGGAACAGAAGTGGTAACCTCGACATCTCCCCAAGCATCGTAGACGGGCGTTTCAAGCACGGAATCAGCCTGAAGAGCAGCCTCAGTCATCTTATTGTCCACATCTCGACGTCCCGCCTTCTTCAACAACATATCCAGCTGCTCCTTGCTCATCTTCTTTTCCTTCTTGGTCTTCTTGCCAATCACGCCGGGCACAGCCGATCGTCGGGCAAGAATCTCCTCAGACTTGAGCCGTCGCTCCTTCTTTTTGCTATGGTAAGTCTCGACATCTCCAGAGGTACCAGCTGTATCAACGGTGAAAAGGGCATCTCCAGCCTGTTCCAGGGTTTTGGAACCAAACTGCCGCTCGTTCTCCCGCGCGCTGTCCAGCCCAGCGTTCAGATCCTCCAGATCAATGTTCTTTCTCCACGCTTTCTTTCCTTTTCGGCTCGTCTGTTTGCTCATGGTGTAGTGTGGTTGAGATAAATGGCCTTTAGAAGTTTCTTCCATAATGCACCCGTCTGCACATTTTTTAGAGTTAGACTCTGTCGGGTTAGGGTTTGGTGAGCATCAGAGGTCCGCCGTTGTACCCTAACCTTGATCCCATCGTCGTTGTGATGAGAGCCGCCCTAACCTCCCTAACAACGGTAACCCCGTAACCGAGATGATAATATTCACAGGATTCAGCTCAACTTTTCCCCCCAACCCATCTCCCTATGTAACCACCCCAACCAAAGTAACTCCAACAGCGTTGCCACCTCAACCACGACCCCAACCCACGACCCTAATCTGTAACTGGGCTTGTCTGTGTCAACTCTTCTTCTTCTTCTTCTTCTTCTTCTTGAATCCTCCTTTTGCGCACAATTCACACTAACGTCTCAAACGACCACTAACAGCTACTAACGACTACTAACTAACATCACAAACCCAGTCTGTGACCAACTGATACCTCTTGATACCTTACACAAAAATTACAGTGCCGGTGCTACTCGGCTTGATACCACCCTGTGACATCCCCGGTGTGATACACACGTGTCCATAGACACAACTAATACACGCAACAGTGACACAGCACCCCAACGTCGGTGGTACCTGCACCCCAGATACCATTGCTTTGCTCCTGCATCTCTCACAATGACCACAACCATTCTCTCAGACCTGGCGGTGTTGATGCACAAAATTTCACATGAAGTCGACGCAGCAGAAATCGACGGACGACTCAAAGATGTGTACTCTACTCTCGAGCCGACAATCGCCGAGTTCAAACGGCTCGGTGCCAAGGCAAGGCTACACGATGTGCCCGAGACGCTCTGGCCGTCGCTAACGCAAACCATCACCACAATCATGACCTTGTGTGAGCAACGAGGCCTCGAAAAGGAGAAACAACTGTGGGCGTCAAAGTGGAATTCGTTCAAGCAGTCATATGAAAAGGGCAAAGCTGCGCTAGCCGACGAACGCAAACGGAGCTCGAGTCTCAAGACGGAGATTGACTCCCTTCGCGACCAGCTCAAGAGTCTTCAAGCGGCAGGGTCGAGCATGTCTGAAAGTCGCAAGGTTGCCGACGAAGAGCATCTCGCAAGGCACATGCAGCATCTCAGCGCTGCCAATGAAGACAAGATCAAGGCGATTGCGGAAATCGAAAAGCTTAAGGCCAGCGAGCAGATTGCGGAGATGAAGCTCACCATGGTCTCCAAAGAGCGTGACGATGCGCTGAAACAAGTCGAGGGACTGCAATCCCAACTTGCCGCCAAGAACGCGGAGATTGCTGATGTGAGGGGACGAGTCAACTCGGATACAAAGCAGGCAGCAATGGCGCAATCCGATGCCGAAGCAAAGCTTGCTCGGTTGGGCTCTGAGATGCAGACCTTACAGTCCAAGTTGATGAGCAAAGATAGCGAGGTTCAGGACCTGCAGACTCGGCTAGAACGTTCGAAGGAGAATCAAGCGTCCATGGCCAAGGAACTGGAAGAAACCAAAGACAGGGCAATGAAGCTACACGCCAGCCTTGACGACTTGTCTTCCCGCGAACCTCAGTATCAGCAGTTCCGCAGGAGTCCCCACGACCTCAGCATGCCTCCTCTTGGACATGTGCAACAGCTACACCCCAACATGCATTCTCCGTCTACCGGCACGCCTCCATCGTTACTTCATTCGATGCAGCACACACCTCCTTCGCATGGCTTTCCCATGCAGCACACACCTCCACCACATTTGCAGGCCAACAATCATTACCAGACGTCATCGCCCAGGCATGGTTCATACCACCAGTCGTCACCCCGTCACAGTGCGTACCATGGGTCGCCTCCGCTGCACAGCTCATACTACCAGCCGGGGTCTCCCAATCACGCCTACCACCAGTCCCCGCCTCCAGTTGTCAACCAGGGTCCTCCGTACGGTCAGCCCCAGGGACACCCCAGTAGGCCTCTCCCTCGGCCCCGAACCAATGGCCGGGATGGGACATCGCGACCCCAGACCGCGCACAATGCTGCTAATCAGCCCCATCAGCCCCCTCTGGAGGATTTCTTCCCTGATGAGCATTCTCCGTACGATGATCACCCGACTATGCAGTCCACCCGTCCAGTCTCCAAGGGGGTCCGGTGGCCTGAAAATCTGCCTGGCACGCCTGTAATGACGATGAAGAACCGAGTGGCCAAGTCGGAGAATGAGCGGCCCAGCACGAGTCGTTCAGAAGTAACCAGTCTGGCGGATCCTCCCCCCTCCAAGACCAGTGCCAGTCCCACCAAGGACAGCACGAGCGCCTCCAAGCCCAGCGCTAGCCCCGTGAAGGCCACCCCCACAAAGTACGGGACACTCAAGAGGAAGCTCAAGGGAATGCGTAGGCCTCCCTACGGGTACATGACAGGATTTTCCGGTGGAACCGTGACCAGCGAGGCTGCGCTTCGTCTCGATCATCCCATAGTTGCGTGGGACGGTCCCTGCTTCGGCTTTGGCTCTGCGCAGCGCGGCCGCTCTGTGCCCGTGTTTGCAGACGAGGGGCTGGAGACCATGAAGCTGGCTCTGAGCCCGCATCTTGTCGCGTTGATGTGGAGCAAGAGCTGCAGGCGGGCACTGCGGCGCAGGCCTCAAGGGCCGCTCGGAGTGAAATTGCTCAAGCCTTTGCAGTTTGAAAAGACCAAGAAGACGAAAATGGCTGGTGGCAGAGCTGCAACGTCATGGGTTCTACGGACCAAGGCCCACGATGTTGGAGCCCGCGTTCGCAAGCCGCTGGCGACGCTGGCGCACCAGATTCAAGTCAGATAGATGTACAAGTAGCAGTAGTAAAAGTGTATAGAGTGTATGGTGGTTCTCTTTGTAGGTATTCTTTTTCTCTTTTTTTTTGTTTTGCCACTGAAAATGGATGGCTGACTAAGAGCGCGTTTTCCCCACATTTACGCGGTCTGCCCCTGACAGGTGAGACGCATGTCGTGTTTTGCCACATGAGACGCATATCGTGTTTTGCCACATGTGGATAATATATATATACGAGTACCGGTACCCGTAGAATGATTCTTTCCTTTCAGTCTCCCACACAAGCCACAATCAAGAAATGTCTGCCGAAGAGCCCCCCGCTGAGTGTCCGCAGACACCTTTCCTTGCCAACCAAGAAGCGCTACTTGCTGATTTGTTCTCATTCCATCAATTTGGGAAGTTTGATGCCCACAGCCTCGTGCGACTCCCTGAAGTCAAGTTTGGCGAGATAACCCATCTCGACCCCGCGAATAAGAGCGATTGGAATATGTGCATATCGCAGGTGGAAGAAAACATGCTCGCGTTCCAAGATCGGTATGAGGAGCGTCGTCAACGTGCTTCACAGTTGTATGACAGCTTCAGCAGTTCGCCCATGCGATATCTACTGGAGAAACATTGTCTCCCTGATCTCTACGAGTATTCCAAAGAAGCCATGGCTGAGGTCCTCTTGACGTTCCGTCAATATTACGTCGATCTGATGAAAAAGCAACAGATATGGTTCACCAAAGTCTGTACCGAGATACTCAAGATTGTGCGGGAAGCTGAAGTTGAACTCGAAGCCATCTGCGCGTATGCCAACCTTTATGTGAGAGGGTATACTAGGATTGATATCGACTGGCCACTCGAAATTGAGCCAACCTTTTTCCGAACAAGGCTTGATGAAGAAGATCTCGATATCTCTGATGGTGATGATAGTGATGATGGTGAAGAAGAAGACGAGGACTTCGACGTCGAACCCGTGGTTGAGAACCGATACGAGTGGATGGAGATTGCCGAGCGGAAAATACGCCGGTTGGCAAAGGATCCAAGCGAGCACTGTAACACGATCCAACGCGATATGCACTATGAATTTTATGTCAAGGTGAAGGAATGGCTGGAACCTCATCCAGAAATGAGAGAATGGGTTCACGAAATCACTTGCGGCAGTTTGGACAAGAAGGAGGATGAAAATCAGCCCAGGAAGATGATGGTAACGTCTGAGTATCGAGTTTCAGATCTTCCTGCTGAACTTGCTTCCATGGTCTACTCTTATTGTGATTTGGAAACCTGTGTGGCTCTCAGACAAGTGTCTCCTTCCTGGTACAACACTTACCAACAAGCTGAGCATATTCTCAAAAAACGAGTGCTAGAGCGATTCCCCTGGATGATTCTTGAGGACGAGATTCAGACGTGGGGAGACGCTGCTTTACTTTTCGTGGGCCGTCTTCACGGTGGAAAGTGGGAGTTGATGGAAGACACTCCTGACGGTTGTTTGAATCTTGACGCATGGGATGCCGTTGAAATTGTAGCCGACGAGCTGGTGGAAAAACTACCAGACACTTTCAAGGGTCTGCAAGCCCACCACCACAGCTTTGAAGGCGGGGAGACTGACATGTGTGAAATGGTGCACGTTTCTGGAGGGAGTATTCGGTTCAATCCGAGCCTTCTGGAAGCACCGTACGATGTTGTCTACGATCCTTGGACCATGGAGGTAAAGGGGAAGCCCGTCTGTTTATGGCAAGAGACCTTCAATGATATAGACGAGGTCGAACTGAGCTTCCAAGGGTTGGTCATCACTCTTCCTGCCAACGAGCGGCCCACTCGTTTTGGATTTACCCGCCCTATCAAGGTGTTTGAAGAATATGTCGTTGTACAGAATGATGACGCGACTTGGGTGTTCCCACGAGATAAGCCGCACTATGACTATGCTGTCAGGTACGGACCTGATCATCAATTCTTTCATCTCAGAGGCTTTGCTGGAATTATCCATCTTGATGATGATAACAGAGACAGACTCTACACGCTCGTAAGCCCAGTGGATCGAGAGCTGTACTCCCTTGGTCCCAGCCTCCTAGACCCAATTATGGGACCCAGTGCACTATACATGGGTCTGATATGGTGGCACGTTCTAGGGGAGTTGGTGCCTACGTTTATCGATGTCCAAAACCCCGGAAAAACATACTACAGAAAGGACATGTGTTTCCGATCAGTTGGAGAGTATAACGACATGTTCCCGTTCACTCAGTGTAGTCGAGAGCCTCGACTGATGATGCGACGGTTGGTGGAAGGATCGGGTCTTGAAATTGCTGATATGTCGACTAGAAAAATCACACGTGTTTTGGTAGACGGCGATGATGCACGTGTTATTGCAGGGCACGATAATGGCAAGTTCAAGGCCGTGTTTGTCACAGCGGAAATCATGTCTGAACCTGATAAAGCCTACGGGCAAAGGTTCAACGAAGGTGAGATAATGTTTACTCCTTGAAGTGCAGCCATCATCTGAGTTTGGGTAGGGCCGCAAGGTCCATGTTTTATTTGTTCAAGATTGTGGCCTTTCCATATATTTTATCTATTTCATTTTGATCATACAAATCAGAGAAAGCTGAGGCAATTCAACTGGACTAAGAAAGCAAATTAGTATTGTAGACAGACTCCAACGTTGTTCATGCACTTTCTAAGATGTTCTGACAACAATAAGCCAGATCCTTTCCATTGGAATGAGAGAAGTGTAGTATATACCGGTACCAGTAGTAAATTTGTGAGCTGGAATTATGACAAAAGGTGGTTTCAACAGAGGTGTGACATATGTAAAATGTAAGCCCAGCAGGTGCCTGTACCAAATGTTGCTCTCCAGTATAATTTCCCTGGAAAAGTGACATAAGTTCAGGGACTGAGCTGAATTGATTGTCTGTAGAGAAGCTCATCCATATACTAGCCATCTGCCACTAGCCGAGCATGTCTGTGACAGCAGATCGACACCCTCTACAGTCCATTTATATTCCACTCATGAACAAGAAGGACCATACAGAATAATGACACTTACTAATCATCTTGGTCAATTACCAGCTGTAAGTTGCGATCCACTAATACTCTTCTGGCAAGTCTCCTAATGCTGCATTACTAATCGTCCAGAATTGTTAATTCTTCAGCTATATAGCAATCCTATAATCGAGGGTGGTAATGCTTACTGGTTGTCTTTTTCTCAATACTAAATACATCTCATGTTCCCAGAGTAATTTTCGTGCAACTCTTCACAGCCCCAATCTCTTCAAGTAAACTACCAACTAAAAGCCAACTACCACCCACCCAGAATACACCACCTTCTGCTCTTTTTCATAACCCTTCCAAAACGTCCAATAGATACGTCAAAACAAAAATATCACGATTCCACATCACCATAGTCATAGTGTATTGTTTATACCCACCCAGAACGCGCTTCTACTCTACTCACGTTGAGTTTCCAATGTAAAACACGTCAACTCAATTACGCGTACATCACGCTCACCACGCGCACCATGGACGATTTATTAAACGACTTTTTCGACTGGGAAAACGATACGATTTCTCCCGAGGAAATCAGTGTTGTCGAAAGAAACCATGTCCCGAAACCACACGAAACGTGTACTACTCGGACCACAGAAACAGTCTTTCTTGCCCAGGAGCTCGAACTCATTTTTGACCGCCACCAAGGCGCTAGTACGGAAGAATCATTGGACACGGATACAGAGGCTGGGTCTATTCTGCTTAGCGAACTACGCGGGGAGCTGTTTAATATAAGGACAGATCTTAAATTCGGAAAAACTAAAGCAGAATCCCTTTCTGCCGTGGAAGAGCTTAGAGAAGCGTTTGGAGAAGCCCTTTTGAAACGACGAGAAAAGTTTGTCGAGTATTGGAAGTCTTTGAATGAGAAGTATGAACAGTTGCGACAATTGCACGAAGCTCTAGAGTCTGACCTGCAATTGGATGCTAATGCTGGAAATACAGAGTTGAAAGACGCTATCCGCTTATCCGATCATGAACTAGCCAATAAGTTGTATTTGGACGGTGGATTCGAGCGTCTTTACAAGCAAATGAAGGTTTGGGCTTTGGAAGAGTTCCAGAAAAGAATTAACAGCATGTCTGATGGATCATTGACTATGATGGTGAATCCCTACTCGCGTCATTTGAAGAAAGCTGTTGGTCCACCAAATGTTCACGTGAAGAGCAAAGGCTATGATATTCCCATGGAAGTTTGTCGTGCTATTTTTTCTCACTTAGACCTCGAATCTTGTATTCAGTTGAGAGAAGTGAACTCGTTCTATTACTCCTTCTTTCAGCAGGCAGACAAAATCCTTGAATACAAACTACGAAAGAGATCTCCATGGACATATCCTAATGGAGAAGTCGACTCGTGGAAGAACTGTGCTTTGGTGTTTGTGAAACGTCTTTCGAGTGGAAAATGGATTCCTATGGATCCCTACAAGTCTCACTCGTCTAAACCACCCACTCCTGCCAAACTACTCACTGCTAGAAACATGACTGTACTTCCTCCTGAATTTGTTGGTCTCGACGCACAAAAACATGGCAAGCCTGATTACTATGAGACTCGAGAACTGGTTGAAAGAGATGATGCCATAGATGAGTACATTGATCTCAGGACTATGAAGTTGGTCAAATGTGGACGGGAACAGAAGATCAGCACTGTTCATTTGGAAGACAAAACTGTCGTCAAATACAAAGACCTGGAAATCATTCTTCCTCCAAATACCATTCTCAGTACGGATAATTGGGAACGCACCATCGAAACTAACAGACACACTGTCACAGTCAAGTGCATGAAAGGAGATAGACAGCGTCACTGCTACCTCTTCCCCATTGACAAATTGCACTTTAGACATGCCGTTACCCTCTCCAGAAATGTCCATGAGATTGGAAGCGTGGCCATCTCTCAAAGTGACAAGTACAACCAGTATGATGTCTACCAGTACGATGTTGAGTCTGAGAAGTACGTTCGTTTTGAACAACCGTTGGTGCAACCTGTCGCCTCTTATAATGGACTTTTATGGATGGGCGTTAACAAGCTACACCCCATTTTTCTTGACGGCGACAAAATCTACTGGCGAGATGACAAAACTATCTGTCCACGGTACATATCCGAGACTATCTTTCCGACTGAATATCGAGATATCAGCGTAGGCAGATACCATCAGTGTTCAAGAGCTGAGCAGTTTGCTCTTGCCAAGTACGAAATGGGATTGATGCTAGTGGATCTCAGTACAGGCACTGTCACTGATCTTCGAAACCCACGCAAGTTGGGAAACGGTGAAGAAGAAGACTTACAAGGCGTCTACGTGTTTCCAGGCTTTGTAGGGGACACTTTTGATGTCAGATTTCTGGATCCCAGTATCGTGGCGGAGTATGAGCGGCAGCTAGATGAGGATGGAGAGGATGAGGATGAAGATGAGGGGGATGAAGATGAGGATGATGAGGGAGAAGACGAGGTTGTCGTCATCGATTGAGATAGAAATGTACCGTACCCGACATTTGAATAATTAAGACAGAAGAAGTAGCGCTAGTCGCTGTTATTCTTGCGCACAGGCTTGCATGTATAACAGAGGATACCAACCCTTCTGGATAGCTGCGTTAATACTTGTTGTTCCAGTGAAGAACTAGGGAACGCCAGGAACATATTCTATGAGGCTGAAAAGTCATAAGAAAGAAATTGCATGTAATACTGTATAACGATAACTGCAGATAAGTATTACGGCCCCTTCTTTGGCCAATATCACGTAATTGGTCTCCTACTAAAATCTCTGACCACATGTGCACTCTATAGTTCTCTGTTCTGTCAGCCCCAAAAGTTTAGACACAGTCGCACGAGTAGGTGACCAATATATGAAGAAACAAAAACTGATGTCAAGCTGGTGAATGAGCTTCAATGTTGGTACCTCATTATTAATGCATGGATGATCATTGTTTCAATTGGTATTTCCCCCTACTTTGCTGAATCAGCAATAATAAGCGCCCAGTTAGTGCGCAGTGGAAGATAACAAGAATCACAAAGTGCTGCAATTACAGTCACACAGTGGTATGTCTTGCGCCAATTGAATGATCATGTTGTGTATTTTTCGTCTTTATTTCAGGAGCAACCAGTGACTGGTCGTGTTGTCTCTTTTTCGTCTTTATTTCTGGTCTCTAACCTATCAGTTTGCTTTCAATAATCATACGATTGTACGAGTCATACGAGAGAGTAAATGGACAATGAAGTGGTCCCAAGGTGACATGGATATTCAAGAGCAAGACAGATTTAATTGCTCATGCTCATCCCTTTCTTGACCTTGTGTTCCAGCCCCAGTCATACTGCACATGAATGAAATGATGTTCTTTGGAGCCTAGTTTTGATGGACTACTCGTGACGTGATTGGGAAATTCTCTTTTTTGGGGCATCTGATGGCTCAAAGAAGGGGCAAAAAATAAGGTGTCGTATACGCGAAGTTAGCTTACAAGTTGGAATGTTCGATATAGGATGAGATGACCGTGATGAGAGACCGCAAAGACTAAATAGGCTTAGCCCTTATGGCAACAACTTCCTTGTACGCCACCTGTACTTACCCCTCCAGCTGACATTCCACCGTTTCCTCAACACTCTTTTTTCGACACGTTTCTTATCTGTGCAGCTGAAGCCCCATTCTAACGTGTGGTTTGCATCTATGCAGCATAACTGTCAGCCACCTGCCTCAAGCCATGAACCCAAACTGGCTCCTCAAGAATATATAAACCCCTCTTGGGTCCTTCTTTTTTCATCAGGCTCAGACAGTTCATTCTGAGTCTTTCGAAGACAGAAGATGCCTCAGACCTGTCTAAGAAGACGACAATGAGGACAACCGTCCGAGGACTTGTTACTTGGGCGATGTGGTGAAAGCTGGAAACCCCAAGTGTCGGTTAAGAGACAGAAAATGTGAGTACTGTGGAAACGCCTGGGCCAAGTGTCTATAATTCCGGTGGTTGATTGCGTGAGAAGTGTCAAGTGACGCTGGGGTGAAATCCAGGTTGACCTTCTTGTTCGTACATCAGCAAGTCCACAGGTTGACTGCCATGAGCCGAAATATGCCCAGGGCAAAGAGCGATCGCTGAAGAAGCTAGTACGCCGCCAGAGCAAAGCGCCAGAGCCAGAGCTGAAGTGCCAGTGCCCGAGCCACCGACAAAGGCCTCATAGGGTGAAATCCCTTTGTGAGATCCCTTCATGAACGGCCACCTAGAACCTGAGGAGCGAGCGGAGACGCTGTGCTTAGAATTCTAGCGTAAATATCTGCCAGACTGATTCCCTAGAGGTTCAAAGAGCCATAGAGTCATACACCCGAGCCCGAGCCCGTAAGTCCAACGAGCAGTGAGAGCCAGAGCGTGGTGTACCAAATCTCAAGCTATTTGCCCGTAAGACCAGAGCGCAATAAGAGCATTAGCAAGCCAGCATTTTGACTGTGTGCAGCGAGTCACTCGGGAGCGCTACTGGGTGGCAGAAGCTGTGCCCGACCTGATCGACAATGGAGCGAATGGGAGGGCAAGGTCCGAGCCAGTGCCTTGTGCCAGGGCCAGTACCGTTCACGAGCAAAGAGCCAGTGAGTCTTTCCAAGCAGTAAGGGCCAACCGCCGTGGGTATGCCCATGGTTTTACAGAATCATGAGCATGCATCTTGGTTAGTTTTTTTGAGGAGTAAGCAGTGAACCTCATCGCGAGGACGTAGCTGACCGAACCTGATTTTTCTAGAATTAAGGGGAGTAGGTGAAACATCCGAACCTCTTGGGTAAATATATTTTGGACCATGGTGTCCCACCCGACTTTTAACTGTAGTGAGCTGTATAAGTGGAGGTTGTACTTGTTCATTTTCGTGTAGCCTTTACTTTTATATGATTCTCTTTTTTCATATTCTCATGAATTCTCATGATTGCCCATTTATGCCAATGTGGATGACTAATAGATGGAACAAATGATGGAAAAACCTGAAAGCGAATGATATGGCTTCGTAGAATTTACACTGTATATATTTTCCACTGCTTTTGTCTATTCTGTTATGCTCACCACACCTGTGGAAGCTACTATACGTGAAAAATAAATGATTAACGTATCGAGCACCGGTACAGTGAACTCACAAGTGATGACTTCCAAGGGATTCCATTTTTAAGCACACAGTAGCCCTCAATTGATTAATAGAACTTAACAGAATACAAATAGGACAACCCATGGTGGAATGCTCCTCACTCGAGGTTCTTCACTTACGTATTCCTTCGCTATGAAAGAAGTGGTCTTAGATTTGTTCTATTGGTGTTGGTTAGTATGAAGAACTGTATGATACCGATAATAGACAATCACTTTTACTGTGAGTTGCTCTTCATCTTCTTTTACTGCAGTTACAACAACTGATGATCGTAAATTCTTGAAATACTTGGTGTAACAACGAATACAAATGTCATATTATTGTACAGAAATTTAATAGAAAGGGTCCCAAATAGTAGTTTCGTACTCTTCCATATATGAAAGAGTAGTCCAGCAAGCTCTAATACCATCTTTCCATACTTCCGCTCCGCCAGTGCTCTGCTTCGTCACTTCTGCATAAGTGTAAGGTGATAAGTTGCTACAAAAGCAGACTATAAGCCGAAAGAGTGTAACAAAAGTGACAATGATAACCCAAGTGAGCATACCAAGTCATTCACATAACTTGTTCCTGTGCCGTTGTCTGTTTTTACCGACTTCTGTAACTCGTCCTGCTCTCCGAAACACATGAAAAGAAGCATTACCAACCCGTCAATGGCTAATAACTTTACTAGAGCTGATATCTAGTGACACCAGAGCCATGGGGTTACTACAGACGTGAGCCTATTATATTTTGCCCCAATTATTGTACCATATGTACCTGTCTCTAGAACTGCCACACCTCATGAATGTTCCTTTTCACAATGAAAACATATCCATGGGGAGAAGTACTTCGTTCAGATAGTAACAGGGGCCACTGAAACGATATGAACTCATTTATTGCACTCTAAACAGGATATTTCCATTTTTATCGACTTTTTTCCTATTTGTGTTACCCCACATTTTGACTTCAACCACACACAGAATCCGCATCAGCCATCACAAGATGGAAACAAATATACCAGTGGAGTTTTGGAGACCCAGGCTTTCTGTTGCACCCTTTTAATTTATCAAAACTCACAATTTTTCGAAAATTCGAAAATCGACGATTTTGCCTGACCCATGGTCAGGAAAATTTGCCAAAACTGCCCAAATCTGACCTGCTGACTAAGCAGGATTTTTGAATATAACGGGTTAAGAGCATCAAGAGTGATCATAAACGAAAATTCGGTGAGAGGCGAGCTGGAATATATCCTTAGTTTCCAGTTCTGACGTCGTCTTTGTGGTTTTTTCCTCCAACGAAGTCGTGAAAAAAATATTTCACCCCTGATTCGGCACTTTTCGGTTTTTTTTTTATTTTGAGATTTTTGGAAAAGCTTATTTCAACAAATGTGCCCAAGTTGTGGCAAGTTGAGAAAAAAAATAAAAAAGTCGCATGTCTGGAAAGTGACATATTGCTAATGCAAACAGCTCCTCTTGAACTCATGAGTAGTTATCCGCTGTCCGTTTTCAGCTTTGCAATTTATTTCGAAAGTTACAGAGGTATGAAGTTGGCTAATTGGTATGTTTTTAGAATCGTTGTCATGGACTCAACATAGTTCATAGAGACTATCTGGTGGTACCACTCTACTCGTAGTGGCAGGGTGTATGTCTCTCTCCAGCTGTTTTGTTTGGTTCCAGCCTTTGAGCAGAGTTGGGGCTGTTTGTATCATTGCAAAAACTAGTTTTTGTTCAAACAGTCTCAGAAAGGCCCAAATCCGATTAGAGAAGTCAGATTGGAGATGGTGCGGATCGGGGCTATCCAAATCTACCACTTTTATGTGTCGTATGCCCGTATTGCCCGTTTTCGGTTTTTTTTCTCGTTTTTCTCCGCCTTGACCGACTTTGTGTCTTTAGCCCAGTTTTTAAGGTTTAAGCTTTTTCTTATCAGTATTTTCGAAATTTCCTCAAAAAGCTCGAAACTCACCCTTTCCGAAAATGGGTGGTGGAAATAGAGCTGTTGCAGCTTCAGTACTGGAAAATAAAGTACCCCACCCTACTATATGAAGCTTGCTGATTACAATCATGCTGTCAGTTTTTCTGTAGGAGCAAAAATGACGGTTATGCAAGATTCGTGTTCAGCTCAAATTTGCCAAAAATCAGTAATTTCATGGGGTGTGGGTCAGGCGGAATTTGCGATTTTTGAAATTTCTCACATATGGCGTTTAGAGGCTCGAGAAAAGTCTCATTGGAATCATTGGAGCTGTAGGACATCCATGATGTATGCTATGAACTTGTGGCACCAGTATGTGGCTTTCTAGAGACATTTCAAAATAGCGATTTTGATTACTAATCAACTTTGGGCGGATATAAATGTATGATTGGACTTTAAAATGCCCATTAAAAAGTGTCTTTAGTAATCAGCATATCTGAGGCTTTCTTCCTGATACATTTTTCGTGTCTTAATTCGAAGTTTTTATTACAAGTTATTTTTGCGGTGAGTTTGGAGCAGTGAGTTTGGATAAGGCGATGCCCCAAACCTTGAGGGTTGGGGTTATAAAAAAAGGTAGAAAATTAGATCGGAAATAAATTGGAAATAAATTGGAAATAAATCGGAAATAAATTGGAGATGAATCCGGTGGCTTACTGGTATGTGCAATATCTGTTATTGAATACCATATGTCTCAGAGGGTCGCTGTCCTTAAGACTGCCTTTTAAGCATATCCCACTAGTCGCAACTGTTGGCATAAAAGATATCATATCGAAGAGGGCTACTTGTAATATCAGTGTGATATCTTAAAGAAGTTTCACTTGCTGAGGCTTCATTGGGGCACTCATTGACTCAGATGTGCACTACGCGTGCCTATTGAGCTGCATTATCAATGCGCTTGGGCTCAGCCACACACAGCATTCCATCAACTAACACGTCATCGCTAGAAACTGCAACAGGACTCGAAGAAGGTTTTATTCGAAGTCACCGAAGATGATCTGGCCTTCTTCTTGACGACCTCTTTTTTTTTCCCCCATTTTTCGGCCACAAACTCTATCATGACATGCTCCTTCCATTTTGATCCTGCAACAACAGTGGAAAGAGCCCACCATATTCAAGGGCTGTGAACGGGATCTGATAATGAAGAAAACGCACGAAGCGGCCTGTTTCAACTTCCCGACCTTTTCCACGCTTTACTTGTACTTGTAATAGTTTACAATAGTTTACTGCCAGCTTTGGCTGTCGATTTCATGAACACTTATACCTGTTCAGCACCCATGATGACGAGCCCCTGAATCCCTTGCCACATCTACTTATGAAAATAATATTCTACTGCACACACGAAAGACATGTGGAAACAACCCTACATGTACACCCAACAAGAAGTTGCTTTCTTACTTTCTAAAAGCTGTATTGTACGTGTGCGAGGTACTTGTCTGTTTTTCTGGCAAATCACTTTTTCTAGATGTTGTTGTAAGAGGTGGAAAAAGGTTACTTGAATAATGGATGGATACATTTAGACCCACTTGAGAAAGACTCAGATGTGGAGACTTGGAACAGTTTCAAGATATTATCTAAAATTGACAGCAATAATATGTTTCCCCACCTGATTCCGACTTGTGGCAGTCTCAGACCAGTCAAACGACTGCATTTTAGGCTGCTACGAAGATAGTGATACCAAAATGATTATCAATACGTCATGTATCCAGTGGTAGTACGATCATCCTTATGTCATCAATACTCCACTGAAAATCTCAGACTCCTCAACATTCTCCACATGTGGCAAAACCTTACGCGTTGAGAAGTCCATAACTGCACTGAAACCTACACACGAGATACTTGGCACAGAAATATGCATTGCTTTCCACCAAAATGAAGACTACCCGGTAGGGTACCCTCCACATTGTGTCTATCTGCCATACTAATAATAACTCCACGTGGTGTGCATTCTGTGATACATTTTTTATTTTATTTTCCAAAAAAGGAAGTGTAAGCGAACAACGAATCCCCTCACTTTCAGCCAATGCTAGATGCTTACTTGTTGTAGTTTCACTGGTGCAGCACACACATGCTTCCTGATATCTTGTGTTTCACCATCCTTATACAAAACACTTCCATTTTACTACCACGTATGCTGTCATCGCCAATGTAATGTAACAGGAGGAGGACTTACGTTCTCGAGGACGGTGGAATACCTACGATACAAGTATCTGATACTGGTATCCTGCTATAAGACTCGTTATTCATCATAACTATTTGCGTTCTAGATCGCTTGTATTGATCTTGCAAGACTCATCTAAAGTAGAGTCCCTGAAGGAACATCTTTACGCCAAAGTACACCTGAAAATACCTGTATGAACATGAGAAGACCACTCTACTAATCTCCACAGCTGGGTATATCCATATAACATTTTGATTCACGTCAAAACTGAGTCTTGCGCGAAATACCCGCTTCACTCTATATTTTATGACCCCAGATTCAAACTTCAAACCCGCCCAAAATCAGCAACTGGCCACCAAGGACAGAATAAAATACACCGGCAGAGTCGCAGTGGCCAGGACTTTCTATTAGAGCCCTTGATTAGGCCCAAACACGTTGTTTTTCAAAATTTCAAAATTTCGTCATTCTGCCTGACCCACCATCAGGAAAATTTGCCAAAACTGTCAAAATCTGACTTGCTGACTAAGCAAGATTTCGCGAAATAACAGGTGTACGGCGTTCTAACTAGTCACAAGGTAAACTTCAGACTAGGGCGAATAGAGTACTACCACTATTTCTCGGTTTTGATGCTGTTTTTATTGTTTATTCCTCCAACGAAATCACGAAAAAAATATTTCACCCCTGATTCGGCACTTTTCGGTTTTTTTTTTTTTTTGAGATTTCCAAAAAGCTTATTTCACCAAAAGTGATCAAGTTGGATGAAGTTGGGAAAAAAAATAAAAAAGTCGCATGTCTCGAATATGATGAAATATTAGTGGAAACTAGTCCCCCTGTTCTCAGGAGTAATAATACGTTGTCTGTTACCAGATTTACAATTTATTTCAGAAGTTATCATGATTTGAAACTGGCTGTATTGCAAACGCCTAGAAATGATATCATGGTCTTAATATGCGCTGTACAGGGAAGTGAATAACACCAGTCTACTTACACTCGCAATGCGCATCTTTTCATATGCTTACTTAGTCTATCACAGGTCTTTGGGCGGAATTGTGGCTGTTGGTACCTTTGGAAAAACTTGTTTTCGAGCAAACAGCCGAAACAATCCACAAAATAGATTCTCAATGCCAGATTGATGATGGCGCGTGTCGGGGCTATCAAAATATACCTGTCTCTACTGTCCTAGCGTCGTATTACCCATTTTCGGTTTTTTTTCTCGTTTTCCTCCAGCTTGCCCGACTTTGTGTCTTTGGCCAGATTTTTTAAGGTTTAGGCTTTCTTCTTATCTCCAATTGTTACAGTGTAGGGTATACACACTGTGAGTATTTGTTAGATAAAGTGTATTAGATACGTAGAGGGAGATAATAAGGGGAAGGCCGGGTAACATGCCAAACCTTAATTACCTACTGTTACATCCCCGGAGCAGACTGAAGCCTACCTGGAAGGAGAATGGGGTTTCAGTCGAAAATTGCAATGATCGAGTGGGCTCTGTGAATAGAGACACATCCACAACAACCTGTAATAATTCCAAGGTGCCTTGATACACACAGGAAGATCATTGTGAAGTAGGTTCAAGAATAATTCGACCGAAGGGTACAGACTTGTAGTAAACAAATACTGAACTGATCACTTAACGTGAAGCACACACTAAAGAAAGCGAAAAAAACAGACCAAGAAAGGAATGTAGACAAACATATCAGTAGCGCATTTCAGAACCAACCTATTAGTAGGAATCTGAGCCAAACAACAAGGTATACCGCGTGAGATGTTGCGAATAGTCAATCACGACGTTGTCCATGGACTTTAGGGAAGGAAAAAAAATTGGCGTCACAAAGTTGAGTAAACCGAGTAACAATCCAAGGGAAACGCTTTCACACGAAAAAGGAGTGCTAGAAGCGAAGAATGGGGCGAGCTTTAATCAAATGGACACGTAAAAGAAACCATAGAAACTCATCCTCAAGGATAAGGGGTTAGGCATAACCAAAAAAATGAATAATATTCTGGCATACCAGGAACACTAGACGGAATGTCAATTGGAACCAAATGGCGTTGAGAACACCTGTGCATCATTGCAACGGAAGAAGTTACATCTGATGACTTGGGTATCTAGAGACATGATGGTCTGCAGATGGGGAGAGATCCAAGTGAAATATGGATAGGGGTGAAGCATCAGTGAGAGAAGATAGACAGCAGTCACCAAAAACTTCATGGGGAGAAAAATCTTCATTGAGAGACAGTCAATAAAGAAGAGGAAGTGTGTCAGCACAGGGGCGAAGCCTGTACTTCACGGGTTGGCGTCAGCACCGGCACGATGACCAGTACTTGACGGGGGGTCTACGTCAGCACCGGCACGATGACCAGTACTTGACGAGGGGTCTACGTCAGCACCAGCGCGATGACTAGTACTTGACGAGGCGGGGTTGGAAGGGGAGCCTTCCGTGAAAACCCCAGGGATGCATCAGAGTGACTCGAACGCGGACTTTTCTGACGACTTGTGCATCAGAGTGACTCGTACGCGGACTTTTCTGACGACTTCTGCACCAGAGTGACTCGTATGCGGACTTTTCTGGCGACTTGTGCATCAGAGTGACTCGACCGATGGAGACACATCTGATGACTTGACATCCACCGAGTAGCACGTTGCGTGCGAGGCGGTGGGTGGTGAAGGAGGTGACAGACAGAATCGTCCAAAACACCACCTTCGGTAAGAGAGGCTGGAAGGAACCCTCCGCGAGTATTGAAAACTCGGATCCAACTCAGAGGGCACAATCACTGAACCTCAGAGGTCAAAACATGCGCGTTTGACCACGGCAACGAGTTAGAACTCGAATGTCACCATGTTACAGTGTAGGGTATACACACTGTGAGTATTTGTTAGATAAAGTGTATTAGATACGTAGAGGGAGATAATAAGGGGAAGGCCGGGTAACATGCCAAACCTTAATTACCTACTGTTACACAATCTTCATTTTTTCCCAAAAAGGCCGAAACACTACTTTTCTGAAAACGGGTTGTTTGAATGGAGTGGTTCTGCTGTCATTATTGATGAAGTAAGCGTGGCGCCTGTCTATTTGATGCACTCTGACCACATTAGTGCTCTTCCCTGCTCTGTAGCAGTAATATTGATTGAGATACAGATTTCTTGTTCAGCTCAAAACAGTCAAAAATTGCAGTTTTCATGGGGTGTGGGTCAGACAAATTTTGAAATTTTTTGGAGATTTCGAAATAATGGTGCTAGAGGCACAGAATGATCACTACCTGATACACCAAGGCTGTAATACCTCAATGATATGGCTGATGTCTTTTTAGCCCCGTTATGTGGCCTCAGGGAAGCTTTTCTCTGCAGTGATTTTGCTTACTAATCAGGTTTGGGAAGCATTTTCGTGCTGATTAAGCGAGAAAAAATCTTCAAAAGATGTTTATACTCATCAGCGCGACTGACACTTTCGTCCTGATATGTTTTTCTCCATCTTGTTTGATATTTTTGAGACACGTTATGCATGCACTGACTTAATGATGGGCAATGACCCAAACTTTCGGGTAGAGAATTTTGGAAAGTTAAAAAATGCTGAAATTAATACGAACGATTTGGTAACATGCTTGTACGTGTCGGAACTTTTAAAGGGAACCATTAAAAGCTTGAGAGGTTTTTATCAGTCCTCTGTAAAAATTACTGCTACCGCTATGGCAATTGTTAGTCTCTTATTTCTGCTTCTACATTTCTGGTGTGATTCAACTCTAGCAATAATAGCGATACGGGGCATGTCGGTTAATTAATGAATAAAAGATGAAATGATATTTGGAAAAATATTGTGACGTCTTTAAACCCTCTGGTATGCTAAATGCAGCTCTAGCTGCAGTTGATACATGTTCTTGCTATACTAATCGCTTCTCTGTAGGTACCATTCCTGGAGACATATCATGGGCTGGAGTAATTCGATGAATTCTAAGTAAATAAGCTGAAATCAAGCAGCATAAAAGCCTTATGGGGTTCTTACCGGTCCCATGATATGTACCCAGCAGCCTCTTGTTGCTGCTGATTATCATTAATATGTTTGGACGCTCTCTGATGTCCGTATACTTGGGGGACATAAATACGACATATTGTTAGGTCGGTTAAATAACGGTAACGTCAGCATTTAAAGTGAGAGAAGAAACTCAAGATCTTCACATGTCTACTATGAATCATCAAGTACTACCTTAGCAGTCTTCGTTATTTTTTTTCTGGCATTGGATCTGTTCTGTAAACACCAGGATGAGAGACCGAAATCAGGTTAGGGAAAATAGTAGAGATGTAAAAGTTGAAAATAGGAACAAGAAGAGGAAAATAATGATTTTCCTAGACTAATAGTGAAGATAAATCAGTTCTTTTATATCTGATGTATATATTTCGACAGTATGCTCATGTAACGTACCAGTATTTATCACCTGTGGAGGCCGATACTGTGATTCGAAGATTAGATATATGAAAAATTAAGCTAGAACTAAGCACTAAAAAAAGCCGAAATGGTACCTTAGAGCTAATGGTAGATAGTAACTCATCGCTTCCCATTCTCAGTAGGTTTTAAATAATTACATTCTTGATATGTTCGTTCTGGATGTTCTGTTAGTAACGTAAATGTGGAATAAAAGCTGAATCCAGGCAATATAAGATGATTAGAGCAGTAGTTCATACTGAATAACAAAGCTGAATACTTCTTACTGAAACTGAAGATTCGCTAGAGCTTCTCTCTCTCCTTCTGTCAACACTATGATGAGAGGTATACTTGGTACTTTGAAGAACTCTTTTAACGAAGCAAAAAAAGGTGCAAGTGAAGTAGAAGAAGATCCCAGGGTGTTGAATTGATCAATATGGTGCTAGAGTTATTAAGTTTGCTGCTGATGTCCACTTTCATTGATATATTTCTCACTTTACTGTGGGTTGATGAAATTGTAATTATCAACCGAGACGTAATGCAATCAAGTGGCGAAAAACAAACTGAAATTAAGTATAAGAAGATATTCAGCAAGTTTAAGAAGCCACTATCGTGCTTGTTAAACACGTTTGTGTATGTACATATGTTTGGTGCTTCTTTTCCACAGTTCTGGCCCTACTGATGATAGTGAAAGAAGTGCAGGTCTGGTAGAACTTGAATACTAGATACAAGAAAGTTGAAGTGAAGAAAGTTGAAGGGCTAAAGATGTTCTAGAGAGCCTGAAGTAGGTAACTAACAGCTCCTCAATGTCAGTGAAAACAATAATGCTATATTCTCACCGTCCTGAGACAACCAATATAGGAAGAATAAACCAGGGACTGTTGTAAGTATCCTAAATGAAAAGACATTTACTATGAGCAAAGATTCTCGATCTTCAAAAGTAAATAAGCTGAAATGAACCCTTCAAAGAGTTTCAGAGGTTACTTTGTATCTATTAATAGCTGAATGATTACTCCTGGTGTCTTTAGTTGGTTATATTTCTTAATTTCTCTCTCTTCTGTCAGCTGCACAACAGAGAGAAAATGCATGCGCGAGATTAATAGGATCAAAGAAGTTAGGGACATCTATCTGGTACATAAACTAACACTGGCTGCTTCTGTATATCATCAGCTGTTTATTTTGTTCAACATGTCTTCGTTGAGTATCACAGATGAATAATATATTAATGTATCATGATATAATTGAATAAATAGAGAAAGAAAAGATGAATTGAGGAAAGAATAGAAGCTGGTGACACAATTGACAGGAGCATAATGCTGTTTCCATAAACCACCAGGTGTTGCTGCTCCGCATTACTGCTATGTTGACCACTGTGCTGTACACGTTACTGACTTGGACAAGATGCAGGTGAAGGGACAAGTTGAACGAAAAAAAGCTGAAAATAAGCATATGAAAGGCGATAGGAGTTTCCCGAGCTGGTAACGATCTGTTTAACATCATTATATGCTACTGATACGTCTTTGGACTTTATTTTTCTCTGTTGTGTGAACATGATTGAAGGTTAGCGGAGGATTAATGTTTGCGACAACTCGAAATAATGGTAGAGAAAAGTTGAAATCAAGAGAATAGACAGTGTAGGAATACGAAATATAGCTACTAGTAAGGAAAAATATAACTTTGGTATCCCTATGTTTGATAATACTGTATTCTTTCGTTGTTTTGTTAACTACAATGATGGAGAGACAATGACAGACAAAGATACGGTGTCTTCATTATACCCTTGGTGGCAGAAAAGGGTGATCAATTGCACAGCTGGGTCTAGATAGCAGTTTCTGCATTGTTTTCAATCATCCATTCCGCTTTTATTCCTAACTTGACAATTTTCAATATGTCTACGTTTTTTTCTCTATCTATGATTCTCGCAGAACAGGTCCCTTCATCGATGCCCGATTACCTAAATGAGAGAAATTATGTATATGGAAGTCTCAGTATTAATAAAACGTACTCAGGAAGCTACCAGAAGATGACAGAAGTGTCATGAGCTCTTTTTCCAGGTCACCTGCCGTGGGTTTGCCTCTCAAGGACTGATATTTCCGGTAATGTACTGCGTTATTATGAACCAGTGATAGAAGGATATAATTCAAAAGAATCTGTTACCCAAAAAGATGTCTATTAAATTCTCTCCTACTTCTTGGCAACGTTTCTTCACTCTTTCCTCAACTATCTTGGCACCTACATATTGTCTTCACTCATTGAACTGTACAGAAGAAAGTAATACAGTTGTCTTAAGTATCAGAAAAAACAGCAATAAGATGCTAATAGACTGGTATTTGGCACCAACAAAGTATATAGATCTCTTATGTTTCCACAATTCAACTTTTCTGTGCCACACTCAAGCTCTCCCAACCCGGGATGTTTGTTACCCACATATGTGGTTGACCAGAGATTGATGAATTTGTTAATAGGAAGTAAAGAAGGCAGCCAATAATTTGCGAATATGTCGAAACACTCTGTATATATATATACTGAGCCATTTATCACAACTTACTACCTTTTCTATCTGTTATTTCTCGTACTTCCTCTATGTGTCCATCGTGTCCCTCCATCAATCAGGTTACAGAATTGGGATATTTGGAAACTAATACGTATGGGGCTATATGGAGCACTTGATTGAATATCATCTGAGTCCAAAAGAGCTATGACCACTTTGATTTACATGATTTCAGCTTTTCTCTGTCAATTATTCGAATTCTCGGAATTATTAGTAATCGCGTATTAATGGTGCACTACACTGCTGGTACCAGTAATATGAGAACTACAGTATAATTTGATACCAATAACCATAGAAGCTATTGTTCAGTCTATCAGAATATCTATGATACTCATTACTCTTCAATTATCCATTTATCATTACTTGTAGTTATCATTTCTCAATTACTCATGTTCTTCCTATCTCCTGAAGGTGATGACAGAAAAGAGGTTAAAGCGACAGTAGAGTTATAAAAATGCATAAAAGAGGTGCCTGAGGGGATTATTGTCAAGGGGCTGGAGTCATAATGGTCCTTATTCACCTGTTTTCAGTTTTTATTTACAAGTTAATCGACTTTACGGTCACATATTATGATCCCTCTGAGGTTCATGGTTTCAGAACAGTGATACTGAAGGCATTCCTACATCTCAGAGACGGAAGATGCTACAAATACTTACTAGTATTGCAAGAGAACATCTAAGGCTTCTCATTTCTTTTCATTACAGCTTTTCTCCTTGATATTTCACAAAATATCATCTGCAACGTTAGTCTCTCATGTTTGATGCTTACATGACTGAGACATATCCTATTAATAAAAACGTAGTAGAAACAAGGAACACCTGACTATTGCGTACTCCAAGGTATAAAAATATTCACCTATCATTCATTACTCTTCGTATCAACTTTTATTCATCAATTGATCGAGTTACGCCTGGTCTAGGTTTCGTCTCGCAATTGTACATGATCATAGAGAGGACTTAAACGCAAGTATACACAGGAAAAGTGGAGAACAAAGATAATAGCTGGCATGCCTGGGTCCAGGTAAGCACATCTAACAACTTCTTATACCACATTTCTGCTTTTATCGATCAGAAAAATTGAGCTTCCGAATCGTAACTCTCTCGTATTGTCGATGCACGCAGACGAAAGAGGCACAAGACAGCAGAATATCTTAGATACATACAGGAGGTGATTATTCTCGTCCGATGGTATATTTGAAACACTTCAGGCACTGTATTACCTATCATTTCAGCTTTTCTACCTCATTATTGAGTTTTTCCTATGCCGGCATATTGTCTCTTCATGAACCTCACAGAAATGAAAGATGTGAAAGGATATAATATACCAGGAGAGCGAAGGGATACTCTGTTTGCTACGTGGAGCCTCAATTATCATTGTGAGCCTGTTCAGTTACTCGTTTTCAGCTTTTTCTCCCCCAGGATATCGTGTTATACATGTGATGGGTACCAAATCACAATGCCGGTACCTATAGAGTGGGCTATATAGTACAGTAATATATATCAATGGCAACTAAAGGTAACTATCTGCACTTTAAAGCCAGAGAAAGCCTCTTTAAGATTCTGTGCCATTCCATCCAGTTTTCTTTGCCATTTAATTGAGATATTCTTACATGAGCATTTTGACTTAGAATCGAAGTATTAGACTGAATATAGATATATACCAAAGTAATCAAAAACAAACATGAATTAATAGTCAACTCTTTAGTATCGGTCATAAAGATTACTGAGGGCTCCATATCCCTCTTCCCTTCAACTTTTATTTCTCCATTTATCGAGCTACCGGGAACGGTACTGTACCCTGGACCGTGAATTTTGCTTGTACTGCGCCTAGAACTGAGGTAAATTTTGCTGTAAGGTGTACTAGTTACAGCAAAAGATGATCAATAGTACAATTGTAACTCAATTGTTTTCTAGAAAACTTCATCTTACTTCATTTCAGCTTTTTCTTCTAATTATTGGAGTTTCGCCAGATTCTGATTTCCGCTCATTTACTGTGATGCTGTCCGAAGTGAAGCAAACGTAATAATGGCAAGTAATGAGAAGCATGAATAATTTCAGAACTATGCCACAAGGGTATTAAGCATCTGAATTTCTTTTACTACTTTATTGCCGCTTTTTAATCGCTATAGAAGCATCTTATACCTATGGTTGTTTTTACCCAAGACATTGATGAACAAAGGACAGAGAGAAATGCAGCAGAAATGTGAAGGGGAGTCAACTAAGAGGGCACCACTGGTTAATAAAGATTTTAGAGAGTATCTATAGCGGGTTATCTCTGTTGCTTTCATATTATTATCTACTATTCCAACTTATTTAAACCAGTGGGTTTGATCGCATCAAGAAAGGGTACACTGACCAGAGATTTTTCAGCTACAAAACAAAGATACTACACTCAAAGGCAGCAATTCCTAAAGCATGGACTATGTTAACGCCCTCTATTCTTTTCTTGTTTCCTCCTGGGTTACTTCTTCATTTATTCAATTTCTTCCCTACCCCAACATTATTTCTCCCTAATATGATGCTGGCGGAATAGAGATATATACAGCAATAGTTGGTGCCAGCAGTAAAAAAAGCTGAGTGCTGCTTAGATCTTAACGCTTGAAGCGTCCTGATCTTTTCATAGTATAATATTTCATCTTTTATCTGCTATTTTACGAGTTCTGCACACGAGTGGACGGCCCGGCAATAAGCTGGGGACAGAAGACAGAGAAATAGCGGGGTGGAACACAATATGGCAAAGAAGAGATATATAGATATCTGATAAAAACTACCAAATCTGTTCCCAACCTCTTATATTACTACATTTCTTCTTTTGTAAATCATAATATCAACTTATATCTCTGGTGTAAGTTTATCAATACCATCCACAACAACAGAGATATCCTTAATTAACGATGTAACCATTACAAAACAGAACATGGCCATATATGATATTACTAAGCGTAATTATTGTTTTATCGTACTTCATTACAAGTTCTTGTTCATTATATCACGTTAGCGCAGTACTTCTACTTGGGCTTCCTTTCAATCACTGATGCATCCAAAAGGGAGAAATATACAGCACGATTGAATATACTACGAGCTGATAGAGACTGAAATTGAAATTTCTTAGTGGGTAGCTAGCTACAGAGCATATCTGATTTATCTCATCAAATTTCAACTTTTTATTGTCAATTAAGCAAGTTATTCTCACGGGGTGCAGTCTCCTATATTACCAGCCAACAGAACCAGGGGGAAAAAACAGGGGATATAACGTATTGAGGATGTGATTAATGAGACAAATGTGGGCCTTTAAACATATAGTATATTGTATAACTCTTATATTACTTTACTTATGATTTAATTCTACTAATTTTTCCAGCTTTTTCCAAACGTCTTATGGGTGTCCACAAGATGCTTACAATATAGAGAAGAGTGTAGTGGAAAAAAATGGCAAAGACCTCCATGAGTTGTCATATAGATATCAGTAGATCTAAAATACTGAATAGCCTGTTTTTAGTGACTTGAATAACTTATTCACATCTGTTTCATATCTTTTTAGTGAAATATCAAATCCGATAGATTGTATACTTATAATACAGATTTGAAAGGACTAAAAAATATCACAGGTGACCTTGACTAGTCTATATCGGAAAATCAGACTACTCGAAACACTTCTAGTGAGATCTTGTTCTTCAAATCAGCTTTTATCGTTAGATAATTGACTTGGCCGTGCATCTAGGATTTCCATAGAAAGAAAATAAGTGTAGAAGTAAAACATATCCACTACACGAGTGTGTAAAAAGAAGTACTAAAAGAGTTCAATAAACAACGTGGTCAGTCAATGTTACGTGATTTCAGCTTTTTAACTTCAAAAATCCGATATTCGGTACACGCATTTTGACTCCATCAATGACATAACAGGAAGGAGATATATATAGTAATACAGAGTAGCAGCAATTCAATGATGTGGCTAACAGACATTGATAGCCAGTAAGAACATGCTTCTAATGTTTTTATCTCACCTTATTCCATCTTTTCTTTGTCGTTATACCGCCATTTACGCCCGTCGATGGTGAGTGGTTCTAGGCTGAGAAGGGAAATTCTACAAAAGCTGCTAAAATGTGGATGGAGAGACACTGAGCTGATAAAAGTGTTCTCCATTTGTAGTTACACGACCTTCTTGACATGTCGGCAATCAAACATCAATGATTTGGGGATGACTGGAGCGAAGGGTCTGGGTAGCCTGTATGGCCAGAGACAATTACGTACCATAATAGATAACTAATACTACGATCATTGAGAGGAGATCATTTGGAGAATTTTGATACTAACAAGTGTACGTAACTAATGTACCAGCGTTGCGGTGAAGGCGTTTTTCCTCGTTGCTGAGATCCAGTTCAGATGACGTCTGATAGATTAGAGAAACTTTGTTTGAATACTGCACGTGACTCTGCATTAACTGGCACGTTAATGCACCTTTCCTCGTCCCCAATGATACGTGTGGTGCGATTTAATTACCTGAAACCCCAACCTTATTGGCATTAGAGTTGACGAGTGGTGAGTATAAAGTGCCAGTCGGCTCAAACTAGATAATCATTATTACATTCAATGAGAGCAGATCTGTGGGAGCATTTTGATATCAAAAAATGCATATAACTAATGTTGTGGTGCTGAGGTGGTGGCATGTTTCCTCGTCACCGAAATCTAGTTTAGGCGGCGTCTTTGCCAAATTGAGTTGCGAACTGAGCCGAGTGACATATGGTAAGGAAACTTACTAGGGACAAATGTATGGCGCCAGTTGGTCACTACTGGCTGCTCAGAGTGTCTTTGAACTCTTATTCTTCTACACTTCAGTCTATGTCCCGCAAAATATCAAGGTGCACCTGTGAATCAAATTGCCGACAGAACAAATATTTACGCATGAGCAACACATACCGAATAAACTACCAGGTAGGCGGTAAATTATCTACTAGTGGCTGAAAATATCAATTATGACTTTTCTTATTTCATCATTTCAATTTTATTCTTTCTAATTACCAACTACTCCTGAACACCAGTTTTATACCTTATTACTGTATGTCATGTTCAGAGATCATGTAAATGTAGCAGTTGAGAGCATCTGGTACAGCATAAGTTGATGGGATATACGATTCCTTCTAGGTAAATGTCTTGGGCTCTTCGGCTTAGTGTATTTCAGCTTTTCTTCGTCTTTTAGCTCTGGTCAGGAAAACACCAAAGAAGTAAAGTTGAAATCAACTAAATAAAAATGTCCATTGCGATTATAGCACTTATGTTGTAGCACCTATTTTTTTGTAGATCTCTAAACATGTTTTGCTGCCACAGTTATCTCTCTTCTGCGAGTATGGAAAGAGCAGCCGAAATACTGACTTGCTTCAACTTGAGGAATTGAGAATTATAAGACCAAATGAAGAATGACAAAAACCTGGTGACGCTCATGGCCTCTCAAAATGATGAATGGAAACGTGACACTCAATTGGACTTTCTAGTATTCGAACACTACTGGGGTATCTTTTAAATATTCATCTCTCCTCTTCCAGCATCTTATTGATATCGGGGCAACAGGGAAACCTGTACAAATGACGTTAAAAAGCTGAAATGAACTAGAATAAGACGACATTCATATCTTCAGTAGCTCTTAGTAAGTCATAGACTACTTGTATATGTGGTTATGTGACATGATTGCTACATTTACCCCCTCTGTAAGTTTCATGGAAGAAAATACGTCATAAATCTTGAGACTACCGGTAGATAAATAGCGAAAAGAAAGTTGAAAAGAAGTAAAAGAAGTGACTAATACAACATAAAAACTGCTACTCATCTGCAATATCAACTTATTATGTCTCTTGTATAAGTTTCAGGTGCATTACTCTTTGTTCGTCAACATAAGCACAGTAAGAGACCAAAGCATAGATGATACAACTAGATGAATGATGAAAAAAGTTGTAAAAAGAATATTCAAAGAGCCAGCACGCTTACAAGAACCAGTAATAGACGGGTGGGTCACTAATTCTTGAACCTGTATAAGCTTTTCATGTATTTCGCAATTCTGTTAACACCTCTGGTCGAGAGAAAATGGGAGAGCCTGATTAATGATAGCGAAAAGCTGAAATCGGTAGATACAAGCAGCTCAGAAGGCGTATCCAGCTATTGTTGTACAGCTGATTACTTCCTATCTGGCTTTTATCTACCACTACCGTGTATTAATCCCTTCTATCAACCCCAATAAATGAGCATGAAATGTAGGCTTTGAAATGTAATATGCCAAAGAATAAAAGCTGAAATGAAGTGATTAGGGCTTTTTAGATTCTTATAATAGCCGAAAGTAAGCATCTTTCAACTTCTGGATGTATCTAGTTCGTAATTATGTCTCATATTTCTTTCTTTCTTCTGTGAGCAACGATACCAGCCAAAATCTGAGAAGTGAAAAGTTGATAATATGGGGAATAAAAGCTGAAATACGAGATGAGAAGATGATAGAATTGCCTGACTACTTGTAGCTGTCATAGTTCAAACCACAATTTCTACTTGTGTCTTAAACGTACTGATGCTTCGTTTGTCTCTTTATTGATATCAACAAGTGCCAGGCTTATATCGATTTGATGATGATGGAAAGTTGAAGAGAGGCAGGATAAAACTCTCATGGCATAATTAGCGGCTACTATCACATATTTCACTGCCTGTACCCTTATTTTGTTCTTGATATTCATTTCTACCGTATGTCTCTGTTCTGTCAGTCAGCTTAGCCCAGGAGTAAGCCCATTAACTAGCAGATAGAGTAGAAATAAAGCAAAAAAAAAAAGAGACCCTGACTATAATATATAGATAGCTTTATGAAAGGTACCACTTCTGGCTGCCCATATAACTTATTCTGCCTACAAACACCTCTGGATGCAACAGAAATCGCTGCTTGGGATAACCTCATAACCTCCTAAAACGAATAAAAAAAGGTGTAAAGATGTGCAAGAAGTTGATAACAGTAATTTTGATAACCAAAAGTAAATTTATCGATTTCCATGAATTCTTTTTAGATGGAATTCATCTCTAATCTGTAATCCATGATACGAAAGATCAAAATGAACTCGACAAATTGGAAATTTAGAGGAGATATGGAAGAGATAATAGACCTGAGTAACTCTTACTGGTCAACTTTATATAACGCGCAAAATTTACATGTTCCTAGTCCGTTTTTATCGATTTCATCTCTATTCATTAAGCAGCATATGAGAAGACAAAACTAAGGGACTAATCGATTTTTAGGGAAGAAAAGTAATTATTGGTATGGTAATGGCCGTATGACATCTTTTCAGGACCCAAGTACCTCGGTAATTTCGTATTGTTGGTTCTGGACATCAAATTCACTGTACTTTGCTTTTTATGTGGGCGTGACAAAAAGGCGCTTAGTAACAATGCAAGTGACAAAACAGCGAATAAAAGATGAAATAAAGTACAATAACTAAACATCCGACAACAATGTAGCTAGCCTTTTGTATTTCTGCAGTCCTTCTTCTTCTTGGCATGTTTTTCCACTGTATTCTTCTTTGTCTGTGAGCTTCAGAGCATGAAAGCCAACACTACCAGTAGGAATCTAAGATGACTCCGTTGAAGAGCAAAGAAAGTTGAAAGGAATGAAGATAAGATGATGAGCATTTTAATATAGCATACCTAGTGCGGATTATGGCTTCTGATTGCTGCTGGTAGTTTCCAGGGCTACATTTACCGCACCTCTGTGGGCACCACAGTTGGAGACGGTTACTGGAGACAGGTATAACTCGATAATCTGATGACTGCAAGCTGAAATAAAAGGAGCTAAGCTCTGCAAAATGGAATTAGCTTCCATTTATAATCAATTGAATACCGCTATTCAACCCTAGTATGTTTTGGTTGTGTTTCCTCTCGGTTCTGTCAGGCCGGGACATGTGATGGCGTAGGGATACTCAAATATTCACACAATAAAAGCTGAAATGAAGTAAGGGAAGCTTCTCAGAATCTATTAACAGACCTATAATATGCCACAGTCTTTTGTAGTTACCATCAGAATGTTATTTTTTGATCATTGCCTTCATTGACGTGGCGCAGATCGACCGACAAATCTGGCTATCGTAACTCAAGCGAATGATACTGGAAACATCAAATGAAGTATAGCTAAGATAGCATAATGTACAATAGGCTCTCAATAAACGTCGTGGACGCTTTGTCTTGTTTAATTTCAACTTATATTTGCTATTTAGTCGGGTTCTCACTTCTGAGCTTGCCTCTCAAGATCTGATTCTTATGGCACAGGAGTAATATAGCAGTGGTATATACCAGCATCAAATGAAGGTATCAATCTGCCTAATACAAACTATTCAACGTCTTAAAAGCTTTATTTTAGTTCATTTGATCTTCTGTTGCCATTAAATGAAGATATCCCTGTTGTATTTCCCCTCATGCAAGTTGTAGACAGAACAGAGTAAAATACAGGAGTTGAGAATACTGGGGACGATATGAAGTAGTCAGTCATTTATTGTCAGTTTTTCAGAGCCTTATGAACTTCTATTTCCTCTTAAATTCAGCTTTCTCTCATTATTTTAACAAGTTGTATAAATCCTGGTTAGGTCACACATAATGTGTCACAAAGCAGAGAGAAGCAAACTGTGAACAAATTCACAAGAGACCGTAATAAGTCTACAGGTACCTACTAGTAGCTTCTAAGACAGTTTTCAGGTAGCTCTTGTACTTCTTTACAGCTTTTATTCTTCAATTTCCGAGGTCAACCAGACCCATGAAATTTGTCCATTCAATGATACTTACACGGAGAGGTAAACGTAGTAATAGAAGCTAAAAACTGCTGAAAAACGTATTCTATCCTATATTATCAGTTGTTAAAAATCTTATGAGTACCCTAGTCCACTTCAATAGCATTTTCTTTGCCGTTCATTCGAGTTCCCCCTACGCTAGCATTTAGGGTCCCCATGAGAGGTGCTGACAGAGTGCAAACTACTCGAAGAACATGTCAATGATAGAAAGAAAGTAAGCAGATGTGTTTAGATAAACTGATGAATTATTTTAAAACTATTATTCTACTTCTTTTCATCTTTTTTCACTCCATACTCGAGATGTTCTTCATCCTGAGCCATGCCATCTCATCCATGACTGAGGAACTGGGAGAAATAGAGCAGTAATACCCTTGCTGCATAATAAAAAGTTGAATAGCATGATAATAGCCACTATACTGCTTTCCTTCTGTCATCTTATGTCATTTGCTCTTTTCCTGTTCTACTTGCCGAGATATCCCAACCGCTAAGCTACCAGTACCGGTACCTTCACAGTATGCCGAAAACTGGGAGAGAGCTTCGTCTCGTTTTGAGGCAAGAAAGATACGTATGAAGTGAAATAAAGAACAAAATACGTAAGTAAGCTATCATTATGCAATAACTTTTTTTGGTTTGTCGATGGTATATTCATGTCGGTATATTCATTCTTTTCTGCAAGCATCGTAAATGATTGGTAGAACTCAGGACTGGGACGATGCGAAGTTGAAGAATAAAAGCTGAAAACGAGATAAACAAGTGGATGAAGATGATTATGACAGCCAATACTAGATACTTATTTATTTCTTCTTGTTCCTGGTAACTACTATTATGGTATTCTTTGCTGTCATGTCGTCATCATGGGGTGGAGGCGACCAGAGCTTGGCATGTTTCCACTTACTGACAGAGAAAAGTTGAATTGAGGTATGATATAGTGCTCAGGACATAATAACACTCTACACTGTATATCTGGCAGCTTTTCCCTGTAGTTGGCACATTCCATTGCTACATTAACCTCTGTTTGTCAAGCCTAGTAGAAGAGGAAAAATCATTAGTCTGTACAAGATGCCCGTAGAACAGAAGTAAACGTCACAGTAATACTAAATCAATTCGTCCTAAAGTTATCATCCGCTCGATTGTAGCGTCTTAAACGTCCTAAGGTATTTATCCTACCTCTCCTCAGCTTTATTACTTCGAGTATTCGACTTATCCTACACCAGCATTTTGTCTCCAATCAATTATACTGACAGAAAAGAGAAATATACAGTAGTAGTAGATACTAGGAATGTAAATAGATAACCAGTCATGAAATAATAGTTGTAATAATGTTTTAAACTTTTTATCTCATCTCCTTCCATCTTTTCTTTGTCATTTGAACGAGATATTCTTATGCATACATTCCGTCTCTTCATTGAGCTGCTAACAGAACTGTGAAATATGGGATTATTACATGCTAGAGATAAAAATAAATAGCCACTGAAATAACACTGGTTACTAAGAGTGTCTTTGATGTCTTATACTACTTCTTTTCTACATATAATTCACAGCAAATGGAGTTATACCTGTGAACAAGTTTAACTCTTCATACAGGTATTTACAACAGTTGTAATTGTAGTAATAATACTTACCAGCTACAGCAGAAAGTGTCATGTAGCACAAATCTAACCTAATTAACATCCTAATCGCTTCATGTGACTTGGTTTATCTTTTTCTCTGCCATTAAAGCAACATATTTCTGTGTGGTCTGAGAGTCCGGCAGAACAGACATAAATGCGGTAATAAGACATACAGGATAACGAGAGGTGGCTCACCACTGAACCTATAGTCAATAAAAAGACTTCTCATAGCTCATTTTTATTCGTTTCACCTTTTCTTCCTCAATTTATCGAGTCACTCTAACCCATGGTATTGCCTCGCCTTTCGCTATGTAAAGAACAGAGGTTTAGGTTGCAGTTGACTACACCGACTACATCCAAAGATAGTCCTTAGTACTGCTTTAGCTAAAGGAATGTTCTGGCTACTCTGTCTTACTTCTATTGATCTTTTCATGGTCAAGAAATGACTTCATACCAGACCTTAAGCAACCAATCATACTTACAGAATGGGAATAAGACAGTAGTAGTTACAAAACTTGTCCCATGAACGGAATGAGCTAATTAGAAGCTATTTTTGGCTACCATTAATATCTTGATTGTCTCCTTTTTCTTATGTTCAGCTTTTATTCCTCAAGTTATCGATTAATTCTAGGTTCTGAGTGTTGCCTTTCTAATCTACAATGGCGGAGAGCGTAGTTTTAACATGTCGGCGTATAGACGACAACGTAAAGGCACATATGGCATAATGAATAGCAAAACTAACGTCTTCAGTCTATTTACCACATCATTGGTACCAGTCTTAGGTTTTTAGTGAGATATTCCCACCTCGAATCTCTCCTATCATAGAAATAGTCATACATATAAAAACATTGTAGCTCTAATATACTTCTTGCGCTTTCTAGAAGTTGTCAATATGACAGTTATACCCAGCTAATGGTTATATATCTCTAATCGTTCGTCTTTTCCACTTTTATTCGTCATTCAATGGTCATCCCTGCGTCTACACTATGTCCTCGTACCTATTAAGCCACAGAAGAGAAGTAAAAAGAGTATTAGGACGTATCAGAGAAAAAAGAAGTAGTCAGTTAGCTACAGGCAGGCTTCGAAAGTGTCTCAAGAGTCATTTTATGTTCCATTTCAGTTTTTCCCGCTGATTATTCGGGTTATCCCAGATACTAGACTTCGCCTTTCCTTCTACGATGCTTACAAAAAGGGAAAATACAAAAATGATATGTATTAGCGACAAAAATGGAAGTGGTTGATACAATTTCACTTGGATGAATGCCCTTAGACTTGTCTAGTATTTCTGTTCAACTTTTACTAGATGTTTCATTGATACCCCTACGTCTGAATTAGTCCAGCAATAATGACACTGACCATAGCGATAAACATAGCATTCATAGAAGCGAGAGACTTCCTAAAGTTGACAATTAGCATTTTTTCACTGAGGGAAAAGTCACCATTTTCTTATCTCTCTTCATTTCATCTTATAATTGTTAAATAACTCGAGTTATACAAACCAGACTCGTCGGTTCATCTGATGCCCATGTTAAAGAGAGGAGTGTTTGAGAAAAACGTATTGGCGGCAGCTAAAAAGTATGCTGTGTCACTTTAGAAGCCTTTCCATACCTCCTGAGCAGTTTCCCTTACTATAATTCAGATTTTTTGGTGTGGATATTCGAGTATCCTTACTCCAGAAAATGTCCTACATTTGAGCTGCTGACATAACAGAGAGATATCCTCGAGTATTACATACTAGGAATAGACAGTGGTGTCGAATTGACTTCCTATAGCAATAAATTTCTCTCTCAAGCTCTCCTTCTCCTTCATTTCAGCTTTTGTTCTTCGAGTTATCAAGTTATAATTGTCATTCACATTCTTCTCCGACTATGGTGCTTACAGAGATGCTATAGATGTACATACCGGTAGCTGTTACACTTATCATGGGCAATCGAAACCATTAAACTGCACTAAAACGGACGCAAAAACGTTCTGAGCATGTTGTTTCACTCGCCTTCAACTTATTTGCCCTTTAATCGAGTCATCCTAATTGCTGAGTTTAGGCCCTCCTTCTCTATACTCTTAGATAAGAAGAACACCGCGGTATTGTGAGCTAATAAGAGCAATAAGTAGTTGATCTCAGGCTGCTAGCCTCAATAACTGTCCTGGAATTCATTCTTTACTTCATTTCATTTTTATTCGCTATTTAATGGAATTATCCCGGTGCTTTAATTTGTCTTTCCCTTAATGTTGCTCACAGATTAGAGAGGAATGTACATGTAGTAGCAACATATACTAAAATAGCAATAAGTTGTTAAGTATCTCTTGGTTGCTATTCACAGCTTTTCTTTCATTAGCTCACCTTTTCTTCTTCAGTAAATCAAGTTATCCCAGCCTATGAAATGTCCAAAAATGTAGCTATTAGAAAGGTGGTAGATGTGACGATAAAACTTACTGAAGACAGTAAAATGTAGACTGCTACATATTGAAGATCTTTTGTAACTTTCTTAGTAGGTCTCCTACTTGATTTCTTCTTCTCTAAGTTATTGTTTCAGGTTGTCCGTACCTCGACTTGATGCCTCTTCAACAATGAAGTTCATAGAACAGACTAAAATAATGTCATTAACATACTGGTGACACAGTGGGTAGTCAAAGACCTATTAGTAGCACTTGAAACAGTTATGAACCAGTTCTCAGACTCATTTCTAATATTTCTCTGCCATTTATTCAAGTTATCCTAAGTTCCAGTTTTGTCGCATTCTTGGGTGCTCACACAACCGCGAGAATTACAGTAATAAAAGTTACCAGTGACAACAAGAAGTTGTCTGTTAGTTATTGAGTACTGTATTGTCCAATACTAGCAGCTTTTTATACTTAATTTCTGTTTATATTCGTCCCAGCATATTCTAAACCCCCCCCTCTGTTTTGATTTCTCCACACCTAACAAGAGAAATATTGTAAAACCAGTACAATTATATACCAGTAACAGAATTGGGAGTTTAATAGCATTATAATAGATCTAGAAACGTTTTGGGTCACTCTTCTTTCTTCATTTCACCTTTTTGCCCTCATTTAGACTACATATTCCAGCCCCTGGGTGCTTTCCTATCACCCATTGCCCCTACCTATAGAGACTAATACTTTAGTTTCCATTGGGAGAGAATAAATTTTGCTGTATCTTGATTTTGTATACTCTCTTTATATACTGGACCACTTTTACGGCTGCCATCCAGGTTTTATTCATTAGTTGATCGGTTTATTGCATGACCCAAGTTTCGACCCTGATTGATAATATTCACAAAAGCTTGCAATGGATACCAGCAACTGCAAAAAGTTGTTAAATGTATACTCATTGCATCACAAGCATCTTAAGCGTTCTATACTACTGATGTAGTTCTTTTTATCGCCAACTTCCGAGTGATTTCTACGCGTGCATTTTGTCTCTCCATCAAGTTGCTGATTGACTGAAACATTAGCACAGGAACAGTAGGTGCTAAAGCAACACCAAGTGAACAATCTCATAGTACTAGCTACTCAAGATTACCAGGGTCTCTAATCCTTTTCCTTTTGACCTGCTCTTCTTCCACATGAGTTTTACTGATCGTGTATTCCGGTCTTCCGAAGTATGCTTCCCAAAGAGAGAAATATGCTGAGACCATGCACCATAGACACAAAGATGTTTTCAATACGCACTAATAGTAATTATAATTGGCATTGGCCACTTTTTGTGCTTCTTTACAACTTTTCTACCTCAATTTATCAGGCTATCGTGACCCATGATTTTTGATGCTTACAAACCAGACTTAAATGTAACATAAAAACGAACTGAAGTTAACCAAAAGTAATTTGATCACACTTTTGATCTGTAATTATTAGCATCACACATTTTTCACTTCATTTCCGCCTCTATATGTTATTCATTCAACTTATTCTGGCGCTTGAACTGTTGACTTCCCCAAGACCCTGATAGAACAGAGACATCGAGGATGAATGACTATTAGAAAAGAAAAAAAAGTAGTGAGTCATATACTACTAGCCATAAATAACTTAACAAAAGTTTTATAATACCCATTATCACCTTTCCCTCTTCCATTACTCGACTTATCCCAAGTCCAAATTCCATCCTTCTCGGTAGCGTCAAAAATCATAGACTGGGATAACCTGATTAATTAAAGAATAAAACTCGTGAGAAAGTACAACAAACAGCTAATCACTAATCTGAGTGCTGCTAGATATTGAATTTCACCTCTCCTATATCTCTGCTTTTTCAGTAACACTTTTTTTCTCATTTGTAAGTATCATGTGGAAGGCCAAAATACATGATCGGCGAAAGCCGTTCTGTAGAAGAAAAAGTGAAAATGAGATAGCCAAAAGTACTTCAACACTCTTAATGATCAGTACAAGTAGTGAGCTATGACGGCTCTTTGGTCAGCTCTTTATGAACCCTTTACCTTAATGTACCTTACATCCAATCTTTGATCGAATTGATCAGGTGAGAAAAATGCTAGTCAGGTATAACCCGAATAAGTTAGCATGACCGAAAGAAGAGAGAGAAGAGTCGTTTCATCACATCCACTAGCATCAGTTCATTGGATCGCAATATTTGCTTCACTTACCCAATATCGTACATTTCCACAGTCTACACTTGCAACACATCTACGAGTAATAGTTTGGGTGGGACTCTATGGTCCTAGATTTATTATCCCCAGAGGTTCAGCGTCTTGCTTACGTCCTCTCATCTATAAAGTAAAGGTTCGGCTCAGTCTACATCCTCGCATTGAGGTTCAACTGCCTACATCCTTGCTGAATGCGAATCTTTGATCTGAAGATCATTCCGACTGCCTGGGCTCTTGTGGCCCTTTGTTGCTCATTTGGCGGCTTATTGGCTCTTAAAACTTTCTCATGGCTCTGGCTCTTACTGATTGGCTCTGGCCCATGTAGAGGTGCTGGCATTCTGCTCACAGTTCACAGTGTCACCTTCATCATCGTTTCACAGTATCACAAGTGCTGGCATAACTTAACGTCTTTATCGTCATCATTTCACAGTATCACAAGTGCTGGCATAACTTGACGTACTTGTGGACGTCTCCTGCTCTGGTGGCTGGCGGAATTCCACCTTCTCAGCTCCAGGCGGCTTTTCAGCGTCTTCATAGTGTTCATGGCTTTGTCGGTCGGTGGCACTAAGGCTCTTGACTCTGGCGGTTTAGCAGGTTTGGCTTAAACACTTTGCTCACTGGCGGTCTTCACAGACGCTTATGCTCAGGTGGATAGCTGGATCAGGTTCGGATCATGTATCAGCTATCTCTTGACCGTGATTCCTGGTGTACTGGTACCAAGTCAGCATCAGATGGAGGAAACATATGACTGTATGCACAGTCCATTTCCTCCAAAGCATTCAGTAGTTGTTATCCATGCTGGGAATTTCACCCTAGGGAGCTACCCATACCGTTTGAGAAGCTCTGGACAATGTTTCGTGCCCGTCACTGCTTCGTTCCGAGGAGACAGGACTCTTGAGGGGCTTGCGAAGTCTCCAACTCGTCATCATCCTGCGTCCAAAAGTGCATGTACCAAGGGGTTTCCTTTCACTCGGCAGCTTCTTAGCTCGCGCTCAGCTTCACGTCTTAGTTACTCGCTCATACGCATTGCTTCTTCGCTCAAGAGCTCAGCATCGTACGGTTTTAATCAGTCTCTGCAGTTGCGTCATAGCAGCTTTGCAGCTCACTCAGCAACTTCTGGAATACTGCCTTGGGGCAGGACCAGTAGAGCAGACCCCTAGGTTTTGCTCATGCTGGGAATTTCACCCGTGGTTGCGAACCAACTGAGATAAGGAGCTCATAAGTAGATTGCGAATCTTTGCCCGTCATTGCTCCAAATCGTAGATGCATGAAAAGAGGTGTGTTGACTCTCCAACTCGACAGAAAGAAGAATATCAAGCTGTGTCATAGTAGGAGTGAATTGAATGTCCGCTCGCGCAAGACAAGTACTGCTTCATAGCTTTCGCTCCACAGTGTCAACATCTCTCAAGGTAATCAGATCCTCTGCTAAAGCTGAGAGATTGATTGCCTGATGATACTGGAAAACAGGGACATCGAGGGGGTTTATATATTCTCGAGAGAGATGAATTGAGTTTGAAATGTCTCACAATGCCTGCATTGGTGGCGAATATTCATGTCGATCACTGCATGTTGGAAAGAAAGAGAGCGCAGTGGAAAATTCGAGAAAAGTGAGAAAAACGGGAGAGAAAATAGTTCGTAGGCATATGTCAGCTAGCAGTTAGTATATTTCAAGCTATATTGACCCAGTGTGCAATTGACGACTTTATTCCCAACAATTTACGAAGTATTCTGACCAATACTCCAATGAGGAAATATGATAAAGTTTTCGTTAGGTGGCAAGATGGAAGCTAAAAAAAACTCTACCTGTCCTGGAATGAACCAGAACTTTCTCTCGAGGGGCGAAGTCATTAAAAAGTCATGTGTTGGGTGTGATAGTTTCTAAACTGTTTCATCTTGAACCCAACCAATTCCAATTGGTTCTTTAGCCTTCCAGACTTGAACTTCAACCCTCTAATATTGATCATGTTTCTTTGTTATCATAGAGTTACTCGTATTTAACGAATAAAAGCTGAAATGAGGTAGGAAAAAGAAGCTCGTAGAGCTTTCCCTGTGGGTAGAGTTGACTTCACCACTCTTTAATGTAGTTGGCACATTATACTGTTACCTTTGCCTCTGTTCTGCAAGTGCCTGTAAGACGTAAGGAATGCTTGGGGGTTTCGAGGTGCACGGTTTTGCTACGGAAAGAGACACAGAAATATATGAAAGCCTTCAAATACTCCTTTTTAGTTAGTCTAGACATTCGGTCAGAGCCTAAATCTCTCCGAAACTTTTTTTGAACAAGTTGAGTCACTTCTTAAGTGCGCTGCGTTTTGATGGCAGCAGTAAAATGACAAAATATAGCTAAGATTGGACATCAAAACCAGCTGAGGGATATCTTGGGAATTATAGCACCGGCAGTATAGATTTACATATCCGAATTATAGTTCCAAGAACTTATACTATTGGAAAAGTTGAGTCCTCTGTCAATGTGGGCAAACAACTTGATGAGGTGCGTAGGGGAAGGATAAATCGATGTGTGGAAAAATAAAAGCTGAAACCAAAACGGAAGACTCGTTTCAGTTATAGCTTCAAAATGCAGGAGAATTATTCCACTTTTGTAATATCACTGGTGTGCAAACTAATGGCTCTACACTACTTTTCCCCTTGTCTGTAGAGAAGGCAAAATAGAGATGTAGGAATAAGATGATTAAGTAACGAATAAAAGTTGTTATGAAGTAGAATAAAAGATAGTTCATCTTAAGCAAATACATGTGTGTGTGTAATGGGCTATTCTCTGCTGCGATTAACACTTTCTGTGCTAGTTTAACCTCACTTTTATCATCAACATAGGGGGGAACAAAATCATGGATTGGGATAACTGGCTGATTAGAAGAAAAAAAGGAGTAAATAAGTGAAAAAGTACCCTATGACAGATAACCTTGCTACTAGTACACATACTAATATCTTTTGTACTCACTGGTAACTTTTCCCAATGCAATTCTCTCAGTTGTGTGCGTACATAAAAAGGAGGCAAAATTTAGGGCTCTCGAATATACGACAGAGAAAAGTTGATATTGAGTGGAAGAACAGCTTTATGACTCTTTCAGTGACTATTCGCTGATATTAAATCACCTCCTATGTCTCTGATATGTAGTCGACAGTGTTTATCCTTATTGTATTTACTTCATTGATGGAGACAGCTAAGGTGACATACAGAGAACTTGACGAAATAACCAATGAAACAGAAATGAAGTAAGGGGCTCTAAAATCGGTGTTTAAGCAAATGTTTGAATGAGTTTCTGCTTACTTTATTCTTGCTCTCAGTACGTAAAGTAGATATATACATCTCCCATCTGTCAGCACCATCGATAGAGGGATAAATACGATACGACGACGAGAAAAGATAAGTTGAAGAAAAATAAGAGCTCAATAGTGATCTATCTAGATACTGATGAACACTCTGATACTTTGGTTGCTGCTTATAATCTTTCTACCGCACTATTCTTATATTATTATCAGTTTCGTAGATTGTGAGTCGACATACAGCCCAGAATTAGCTAGATATAAGTTAGAAAATATTGGAAGTGAAGTGGTATAAGATGCTCATGGCCTTTATTCAGCTCCAAATATATGGCAACCAGCTTTTATATGCAATTAGTTCATTTGACTGCTTCATTTTCCCCTATTCGGTGAACCTCAAGGAGAGAGACAAAACTCTTTGATAGGGATACTCTAGAAAAGGAAGAATAAAAGTTGTAAATAGGTGAAGAAAGCTGCTACTAACAACCTATATGGCTAGCTGTAGTTGACTGGCTACTTATTATGTCTTCAGCTACTGTTTTGAACAGTATTCCTCTCTGTTTAGTAAACTTTATAGGTCTGGAGACCAATGTCACGGTTGGTATTACTGGATTTATCAAGAAGAAAAGCGGGAATGAGAAGTAATAGAGAGCCTACAACATTAGTTTACTCTAATAATACTTTGCAGCATATATTTGACCGTGCTATCTTGTATATGTCTTTCCCAAAGCCTTCTTTACTCTGCTTTGTCAACAACCATACAGAAACAAAGTGAAAGCGTAAGGCCTCTCAATGACAAAAAACAATCCATGACCAAAATACAACTATGGAGCTATTGTATAGCTATTATTTTGCAACTTGATACATCTTGCTGCTTCTTGCACATTATTCTGCTTCAATCCGCTCTGCTCTATAAGCATCTGAGGTTGGGAGGTTACTCAGGAACTGGGATATCTTGGTTAAATGTGCAAAAAAGTTGAAATGAAGTAAGACAGAATTCTCAAAAACGTTAATAAGAGTTTTCTTAGGTGAAGCGCCTTTTCTTATTGTTTCTGATGCATATATTTGCATCATTTTCACTGCTGTAGCTATCGTAAAAGTACATACCATCCACAGGTACAACTTCGTAGATTTGAGAGACAAAAGCTGAAATGGAATACAATAGTAAGCTTCTAATGTTGTTCTTAGATGCTAGTAGAGAGTTAGATTGCTGATCTTGTCCCTTGTATGTCCTAACGTTGTATATTACTATATTCTGCGAGTTTAGTAGACGTGAAGTATGTAGGTAGATATCTACAGGTGTTCATAACGGCCTCTTATATCTTAATTGGTCGTATTTTCCCATGAAGCAACTTATTCCTACTATATAGTTTTTCCTATTGATAAATGTACATAACAGAGAGGAAATTAACAGTGATAACTACAATAGATATGTTTAAATGCAGTTTATGTCTTCTTTAGACTGCTATTGGTATTGTGAGCGTCCTACTTTGACTGATTTCAACTTATATTACTCAATATACCGAGTTTTACAACTTCTTGATTTCGTCTCTGCATAAGTGCAATTTACAGAGTAGAGGTAAACGTCGTATTAATATATCCGTGGCCAACTTGTGTTGTCCATCACATACAATTGGCTATGAAGAGTGTCATTAGCACATCTTTTCTTTCCATTTCAACTTTTCTCGGTCATCGATTCAGGTTTCCCAAGTCTTAGGTTTCGTCTCGCATGTCGGTGCTCACATAACTGGGATGAATGGATAGTAATATTCACTTCTGTTAACAAAATACGGTGCTGTGCCCAATATTAGCCCTTCTTCTTGTCTTGTGGCAGTTTCTACGACTTGTTTATAACTTTTCTTTTTCAATATTGAAGTTATCCTCTCCCTGGCTTTTGCTCTCATGCTGTGATGTTGATGGAATAGAGCTTTTGAGTAGTAAATACTTACTGGCTGTATCAATACATCAGCTTCTAGCGAAAATAAATGAAAGTTTTTCTCTAGGTATTCTTTTCTGCTTTGGTCCGCTTTTATTGCTTCCCTATATGACTTAATCCTTCAGCACTCTCCCACTACATAATTACTCCATTACAGCTGACAATTAGGGATATCGTAGCACCAATATACATCTGGTGGTAACACGAAGTCTTCACTCAAGGAGTTTATACTTGAAGGCAGTGCGGAGCCCTTTTTCCTAAGTAGTTTTCCACCTTTGTATGTCATCTATTCGATCTATATCTACGACTATGTCTCTCTATCAACGACGCTCTAGTCACAGGCTGAAAAACAAAGAAGGAACATCAAGAGATGTTTCGCTATCTACCCATAGTCTTCAAAAACATTGTAGGTCTCTTTCAGCTCGTCATACTGATTTCTTTTGTAAATTATTCATGCCCCCAAGTCTTCAGTTTTGACCTCCCATCCATAATGCCAACACAACCCAGATAACACTGTGTAAATATGGGCCAGTGATCAATGGAAGCTCTCAAATATCTAATATTAGCAGTTCATAACATCAGGACTGTATTTCGCTGCTTATTTTCAGCTTTTATTGTACAAATTATCGAGTTGGGAAGTCCCTAATGTGATCTACTCATCAAATGACACTGCCACAACAGTGAAAAACATAGCGAGGAAGATGCAAAAAAAGCCATTTGGAAGATCTTAGTCTATTCTATAGGTTGCAATATTTTACTTGTTGCCATTCAAGTTTCTTCGCTATTTAATAAACTTCCATCCCTGCACCTGTATTTTGGTTGTCAATCAATGATACCCTCAACAGGAGGGAATGTGTGACCGAATATGAAACCAACAACTGGGAAAAGCAATAAAAGGACAGTTACAGTCTCTATTATGTCCCCCTTGTTTTTCCTATACTTCACCTGGGATTTTCTTGCATCAATATAAGAGTTTTCCACAGCCCTAGTTCTACCCTGCCAACCCAGTGGTGACAACTGGGGAAACTATAGCTGTATATAACTACAGTCATATGGAGAAGTCATTGACTGGACATTTCACGCTGAATAAGTCTCTTTTTCTCTTTGTTCTACTTCTTTCCAGTTTTTCATCTTCATTTAATCGAATTAACCCTACCAGTACCGTACCGGTACTTGTTTGTTTCGTCTCTCATTATGCGAAGCTCACTAACACGAATAAATACACTAATAAGACACAATTGGAAAATGATTAATTGTGAATGCTCAATAATCACCTATATACAACAGCTTGGATCACTTTTGTTACTTCAATACAGTTTACTTAATCATATTAACGATGTATTCCTGTTAATGGCTTCACCTTCCTCAAGCGGGATTCTCCGAACCGAGGTAAATTCAGACACAACAGGTAAAAACAAAAACTAAAAGGCTAGTTCACACAACAAAAGTCCGTTCGTAAGTTTGGAGATTTCATCTTACTATATTTCAACTTCTTTTGTCTCTTTACCGAGTTATGTTTTGATTTTGGCCTCTCCATCCCTGATGCCAGCATTGAAGAGATGATTACAGTATTAGAGAATGCTAGAAGCTGAAAAAAGTGATTAATCCCTTTAAACTAGAATTACAAATGTCTTGAGACTTCGTTCTCTTCCGATTTGAGGTTTTCTTTGCCATTCATGAGGTGTCCTTATCGCTGCTTTTGTGCTCTTCATCTAGGTATCAGAACAGCGAGTAATTCATGAAGAGTGAATAGTAGGGACAAATACAAGTGACAGCAACCATTTAGTAGATGTTAAATATCTCATACACCTTTTATTCTTCTTCATTTCAGCTTTTGTACTTTATTTTATCGTCTCATATTAATAGCAGTTCAAGTTTTGGCCCTCGGTCAAGATGAGCACAAAGGTAAAACTGTTAAAAACCTACTCGAGACCGGAGTAACTTGACAGTCACCTTGAAATAGTCGTTGTAATAGTTTTTATGAACATCTCATCTCTCCTCTCAGATTTTTTCCTAGATCTTTCAAGTTATACAGACCCATTGCTTTGGCCTCCTTCCATGATTCCATGATAGTGTGTACAAGTAGAAAAATAACATGACATTTACAGCAAATAGTAATCAATTGTATATCAGTAGCCATAGAAAACGTCTGGACACTCTTCTCTCAAACAGTTTCAGCTTATATCTCTCTGTTATCGAGTTTACCTGCGCATGGTGTTTGGTCATTCCAAAAGATACTTTCAGAAGAGGTAGGTGGAGGTGGAAAACTTGTCTACTGCGAAGGGGTGTTGAACATGGCACAATAAACCCCTGGTGAGCCTGCTTAGTGCTAATTCTTAGTAATATTCTGCTTTTCTTTATCAGTTCTCAGACTACGAGGTTCAGTTCTCACCTGTGACTTCATAACTTATATGAAATGATATTATTACGTACCAAGAACAGAAAAAGATAGTATATGTCTAGTTATGGCCCCTAAAAGCTCCTTGGGCCTTTTACCCCGTTTATATTCAGCTTTTCTTCTTCAATTTACTCAATTCCCAGATCTTGAGTTTGTCCTTTCCATCCACGGTCTGCGGAGTAGAGAGAAAAATAGAACTACTGGTATGCTAGAAACGGCATAAAAGACAGTCAAGCATGCTGGTAGCCTCATAAATTATCTCCGCTTTTTAAAACTAATGATTAGCACTTTTATTGATTACCAAACAGGATATCCATTCTTCAAGCTATGTTCTCTTGATCCTAGTACTGACATATCAAGAGACAGCAGCTTTATCACACCTATAGTGCTTGCTAGAAGTTCTCCATATTGCGATTGCACCTGTCTTTACAGGGCGGACGTCTTCCCTTCAGTCATTTCTAGTTTTATTCATCACTTATTCTTCTTTCCGTACTTCTGTATAGTGTCTCTCGACGTGTGAATATCATAGTAGAAGGGAAATGCCGTACTAGAACGTATATGGAACACCTAGAAGTAGTTGGTTACGTATTTTCAGGCTTTAAAAACCTCTTTAAGCACTTATATTACGCCATTTCAGCTTTCTTCTCTAGTTATGTGAGTTATGCCTAGTTTCATCTCCCTTCATGACGCCAACATAACAGCGAGTTATAGCGAAAAAGCTATACCTGAGACAATTAAAACATTTCCTCTGCACAATTGAAGTAGACAAAGTGTGCTTGACACTTTTATACACTTCATTTCAGCTTTTCAGCTTTATATAGTGGACTTATCTCTACGCCTGCTTTTTGTCTGCGAATCAGTGCCACTCACAGCACGGTTATCAAACAACTAGGTGTGCCAGGAACAGTATGTAGTTAATTGTTAGCTTATATTACCTGCAATTATTGTCACCTGTCTTTCATCTATCTTTATTTCATCTTATTGATCTCAATTACTCGAGTTCTACCGAATCTGTACTCATGAGACCCACAGAATAGAGGTAGATAGGCAGAAATATATACTTGGGGCACCCCCAAAGTGATTACTTTAACAATACCAGTTATCTAAGTATCCCAAAATGCTTCTTCTATTTCATTCCAGCTTTTAATGGTCGTATATCCTTTTTTTTTATCCTTATGCCAACAGTTGTCTCACAATGGAAGTCGACTTGACGGAGATAAATTGCGAGAAAATGACATGCTGGGAACAAGAATTTGTATTCAAATATCTTTTATTTGTCTTTTAGAATACCTACATGCTCTTATATCTCTTCATTTCAGCTTTCATTCGTTAAAATAACATGATATGCCTGAGTAAGAATCTTGCCTATCCATTCACGATACTCATAGGAGAAGAAAACGTAGCTGAAATATGGACCAGCATCAATAGTGAGTGATTTTCGCACGAGCTTTACCCAAAATCTCTATTGGGCGCGTTATTCTACTTCATTTCAGCTTTACTTTGCTATTTATTCTAGTCATTCGAGGTTCTTGGGTAGCCTCTCAACCCCGGGTAAAGAGCAGAGATGAAAATCATATAATATGAATGAAGAATGTAGAGAAGTAGAAAGCTCTACAACATTTAATGTCAAGACATCCTAATTGTTTTGTTTTATCCCCTTGGCCTTTCTTTCCCATCTAATCGGGCTCTTATCACGCATGAGTTATGTCGAACCATATATTGCTGACCGAACAGAGGTAAATACGTGGTTAATGAGTACTAGGTACCAATAAAAGTAGTTAATGATCTACTGGTAGCTATCATAGACATTTAGAGGCTTTCACGTCTCTTTATTTCATCTTTTTTACTTCCTTTTTTCCAGTTCTGCTATATCACTATTTGGGTCTCTGCCTTTATCATTCACGGAAGAGAGGTGAATGGAGCAGGCCAGTCTATGGGCATTTAACAGATGTTACTGGTGAGATATAGTGACCACATTGAGTGTCTTGAGCATCTTAATCCACTCTCATAAAACTTTTATTCGCTAAGTAATCGACTTACCCTTACGTTTTAATGTCTGGCAGTTATTGATGTCTCACAGAACGAGTAATACTACAATAATAAGACTGGAGAGTTTCAATAACAGATTAATGGTCTAGTACTAGCTGTCAAGAGTGAGATTAGCAGCTTTTACAACTTCTTTCCAGCTTTTATTCCTCAATTTACGGACATGCCCCTCCCCTATTAAAGTCCTTACTCTGAGACAATACAATAATGATGTTGAAACAGATAGAATATATTTGAAATGAAGAGAAGCTTTTAATTGATTAGAGTTGATCCGTCTAGCTGTAATATATAACTCAAGACAGTTCACCCTTACTTAATGTTGCGAGTATCCCAAATATCTACTACTGGCACCCGATAAAAACTAAGCTAATAGAAAAGAGGATATATGACACCTGTGATAATCAAAACAATATATGGGAAAGCCAATAGCATAGTATTTACTGTCAGTATTGTGATAAAGAACTTCTCCTAGTCTTCATTATCTTTTATTGGCTAACATTTCAGTTATAAAGTTAGCTCTTCGATGTCAAGTACGAAGCAGCCATCAGAACACAGCGACAAAGAGTAGCAAAAGGTCCAATGGCATCAATACAAAGTCAGTTTGTTCTTTACCGTCTTGAAAGTGTGTCTAGCTACTTCGCTACTTCATATACACCTTTTATTGATCATGTTAATCGAGTTATCTTAACCTATACTTGACCCCCTTAGCCGTAAGAACTTGATATTTGAGGATGCTACTCTTGAATTAATAGCAGCAGATGGCCCACATACTATTGCCATTCTTATTGTTACAGCTTTGCAACGATTAATAGATTCTGTGGGGGGTTTAATGTCATTGATCCCTCTGCTGTTTGGCAAATCTGTGTAAAGAAAAAAACTGGTGTGGGGAGTTAACTCGATAAATCGAGGACTAAAAGTAAACATGAAGCGATAGAAGACCCTCATGATATTCTTTAGCACTTCTTGCAAATAATAGTCGGGCTCTCTATGTTTCTGGCTAATAATTTAGTAGTATATCTCACGCATCTGTATATATCAATCTTTAGAATGAATCTCATACTTACGGGTAAACCAACTAATTAGCGAAAAAAAGCTGAAATATAGTGTTATAAGCAGCTAAAAAGGTTTCTCCAGCCTATTTTGTGCGACTGAACTCTTCTTCCCTCGGTTTTATCGTAGTCTCGCTGCAGTAATATCCTTTCGGTGAGCTCTCTCATGTGGAGACCAAACCATGGCCTGGTGTAGCTCGATGCATTGATGAAGAAAAGTTGATTACGAATAAAAACACACCCCCAGAGCATTTCTATGACGGAAAATACGTGATTGAAACTGTCATCTGAAGCTGGTCTCCATTATTACTGTTTAGTTCTCCATTCCTCCAACCGCAAGGGGAACAGTCAAGCGCAAGGCGAGAGGATTTAATGAAGTAAATCAGATATGAAGAACATGAAGTAGCTTGAGATGTTGTTCATGTTGTTAGTGTGCACTATACCACTTCATGTAGTCATCTGTCGTTATTACTGCTTCCTTGTCCTCTGTCTGGTAAGTATCGTACCAGAGATTAAATGTAGGAGAAGAATAACATCTTAACTTGAGCAATAAAAGCTGAATATGGGTGCTATAAAAGACTCATTATAGCTATTATGGCTTTTAGTAAGTCCCTGTCTACCTTATAAGTCGCTGGTTTGCTATGCTGATATTAATCTCCTGTTCTGTGAGCATGAATGGGTGACAGAAAAATAGAGCGTAAGGATAACACGATTCAGAACCGCAAAATGCCAAGAAGAGAAAGGGGGAAACGTCATGGTATTTTATAGCCTGCACATTCACTACGTGTCACCTTTTTCTCCAGGGAATATATGTTTATGCCACGTTTACATCCGTTCTGTAAGCATCATGGATAGACGCTAAATTGTCAGATTGAGATACCATGAGCATCGAATCACCAAACTTGGAAAGAAGTTCAAGAAGCTACCTGTTACAATTACAATGGTCACTCATACGTATACTCATCGACGTCTCGGCTACATTTTCAGCATTATTTCATACTAGTTTTCACTCATCATAAACGCGAGGCCCCAGCCACGATTTGTATAACTTGATAAATTGACGAGAAAAAGCTGAAATCTAACCCTTTAAGAGGCTCCAGATACTTCTGGTGGCTATTTTTAGTTGCCAAACACCTTTTATCGTCTATATCAACTATCTTCGTCCTATTTCTCCCTCTTCTGAAAGCATCAGCAAATGAGGGATAGAGTACAAGTAGAAGTATACCTCGATTGATATGCAAATGAAGACTGAAAAGAGCTGAAAAGAGATCATTCAAACACTGCGACACTTTATTTAGTCCAACAGAATTAATTTTACGGCAGTTAATTCCTGAAGTAATTGTAAAACCTCCATCATGGAGGGAGAGCCAAAATCATGGGCTCGAATGTTTAATGAAAGGAAAGCAGTACATCTACCAGTACTAGAGGAGTTGTTAATGACAGCTAATTTGGCTTTTGGTACTTTTAGATAGCTGTTTACCTTTAGATATCACAGGTCTATACTGATACTTTGTTCATCTCTGCATGCGCACTAATAAAGGAGGGATAAAACCAGGATGGAAGAGAGCTCGATCAAATGGCAAAGAAAAGTTATAATGAGGTAGAGAAACATCGTAGTGATGTTCTTGGACTTTTTAGAAGAAAATTCAAAGCATATTGTGTCTCTACGGTGTGCTATAAATGTATTTATCCCTTTTCTGTTAGCTTTGATGATCTTGAGCATATATAGGCGTTTGAACAAGTGGATTAAATAGCTAATAAAAGCTGAGTTGAAGTGGAATAAAACATTTCTGGGTACTTGAACTAATTTCTGGTGTGGCACATCTCAATTTAGCTGGTTTTCCGAACGTATCACTACTACAGGTATCAATTCTGTTAGTGTCATATAACTGCACATATCAGGTGACGGAATTAGTGGATAATTCGAAGATTAGAAGTTGAATGAGAAAAAAAGAGGAAGCCCCAACAGCTCTTTATAGCTTCTGGTAGCTAACGGGCCTCATGTTTATGTATCAATTTCAGAATACTGTTGTATTCATTCTGTTTTGGGATCCACTTCGAAAACGACAAAAAACAAGCATCTGTAAAAGTTGTCTACAATCGTAAATCGGGTAAAATGAAGTAGGTATTTGAGCCTTGGACACTTTTTCAGCGTGATTGTTGCAATTGAAAACTTCTTGTAACTACTTGTTCTTAGTTACATGATGATTTCTCATATTTGTAAGCTGCACAAGTTGAGAGGCACAACTAGAAGCATGAAATGACTTCATAACGAGTAAAGAAAAGTTGAATTGAAGTACTATGAAGTGACCAAACTTATTATCTAGACTCTACAGTGCATTTTATCACTTACTTTGCTGCTATATCATAATACTGCTATCTTTACAACACATATACCAGCATAACAGTCGGAGATAAAATTGAGAAACTAATTAGCTCGTTACATTCTGAAAGTAGAGCTGCAATAAAGAAAAAGAGAAGTTAACAGAGTAGTTTAGTACTATTAGTAGATTTACCACCAATTGCTACTAATACGTCCTCTATTTCTCGCTGTTCTGTCTTTCACCTTCGATGTAGCAATATGTTGACGCAGGGAAAACTCGGTTAAACAGTAAAGAAAAGTTGAAACGGAGCAAGATAAGAGGCTCATTACATCCATTTTGCTATTATGTGCATTCTATAACTTGTTTTCGTTGCAAACATCTAGTAATAATGTGTATTCCCTTCATCTAACAATAATAAAAAAGTCGAGACAATTACTGCGGAAAAATAACTGGCTAATTTGAAGGAAAAAAGCTGAAATGAATTGGCATACAAGACTACAGTTATCCATACATCTTATAATGTAGTCTGATACCATTCTGTTGTCCTCAATACCATTCTATGGAACATAAGCGTCTGAAATGTGGAGACTGTATATGCTGTAAGTCTCGTCTGGTATACCTTGATAAAAATATGGTCGTAAAATCAAATGAATAAAGGTGGAAGACTAGCGACGCTTATGACGGTTATCAAAATACAGCAGGCAACTTCAGATTATCCCTAGCTTGCATATCTGCTCAACTCACCTCTGTAATTAAAATCGCTGACTGGGCGAGAAAACGCGATGGGTATAAGTCTGCTAATCAACGTAGAAAAGTGGAAATGAAGAACTAAAATGCTTAAGGACGTTTAGCCAGCTAAAACTATCAAAATGAACGTCTTTAGTTGTTCTTTTACACTTTTTATACTGTATATCTGTCCGTTGAGTAAACATCATATGTTATCGAAGCCAAGGACTTGGAGCCTCCTTTAAATACGTAATGTGTTGAAACAGTTCTAGGAGCTTTTTAACTTCTTTAATATGGAACAGCAGCTATTTGGTTTTCGTAGTGTGCAATATTACTGTATTTATCCCTTTTCTGGGAGCCGCATTAATCGAAACACATACTGTAGATTCGGGATCAGTTAAATGGCACATAAGAGTTGAAATGAACAGAGAGAACAGTCTTCAGAGATCAATCTAGATTCAAATGTCTATCTAATAGCTCTTGGCGTTTCCTAAATATATCTTGAAGCTACAGTTTCACCATATGTCAATACCATGACTTCAGGGAGTGTTGTACAGTATCACCTACCTCTCAGCTTTATCTCTGCAATTGACATCATATCTCCTATACTTTCGACTTTTACGGTGGACTTATGAGCCCTCGCCGCTGAAGTGTTGTAACCGGAGAGAAGAGAACGATAAATGATAATATTTTGCACAGCTTAGTCTTGGTACAAGTATTCAGTTTAATGTAGAAAAATCTTGAAACCCCACGTTTTGTCATTACGTAATTATTTTAATTTTTTATCTTAATTACATTATATTGTCTTTAATCGATTAATGGCAGTTTTCAACTTTACAATTGTCATGAACCAGTGACCTCACAAGTGCAGTCCCCTTCTTTATATCTCTTACATATTACACTGCTACGAGTACGTACACACAGATGTTACAATCATTGTCATAATAAATTAACGTCATTCTACTCCTCCCCCATCGGAGTCAACTGCTCGAGATGGTCGTTCTTGACTCGTGCCAACCACGGGTCGTTGGAAAGCTCAATAGCGCTCTCTCGTTTGGTGGGATCTCTATCCAGACACTTGAGCAGGAACGCCTGTCCTTCTGGAGACAACTGCTCGGGACTAGGAAGCTGAGGCATGTGTCCAGAGGCAATGTGGAACATGATGGCGTACTCGTTATCCAGATTAGACCACGGTCGTCGGCCAGTGGCCATTTCTAAAACCACACATCCCAGCGACCAAATGTCAATTGCCCCTTGTCGACCAGGATTCGAGCCAGTAATCACCTCGGGTGACATGTACATGGGCGTACCGGTCAGCGAGTTGATCTTGGAACGAGTGCCAGACTGCGCAGCTCGAGTACGGCCATTTCGTGCAATCACCTTGGCAGCTCCAAAGTCAACAAACTTGATGAGACCATTGTGGTCCAGCAGAATATTTTCGGGCTTGAGATCTCGGTGCACAATACCGGCATGATGCAGATACGCCAGACCCTGGAGCATCTGGAACGTGTAGACCTGGATGACCTGCTCGTCTTCGATTCGACCGTGGGACAGCAAGTCGGCAATCGATCCGCCCTGGCAAATCTCCATAAACAAGTATACCCTGTCTCGATGCACCTCAACACCAAAGTACTGCACAATATTGGGATGGTGAAGCATCTCCAGCACCGTCATCTCGTCCTTGATAGCCTTAACGATCGTCCTGATCGATTGCGCATCCTGCAACCGAATTTCCTTCACGGCCATCATCTCACCATTATCGAGATTGAGAGCCGAGTACACATCTCCAAACGTTCCCGAACCAATGAACCGACCCAGCTGCCACCGCATAGTAATGTTGGAAAAGGCAGATGCCAGCGACATGAGAAACTGGTCGTCGGCAGATCCATCGTCCAGAACACGGCCCACGTAATGGTGCTCAAACTCGAGATCATTTCGCTTCCGCTCCAAATCCTCCAGCTTCTTGACTGCGTCATTTCGAAACGCCTCCATGAGCTCGGTATCGTCCTTGAACGACATGTGTGAGATCTTCTTTCGTCGTGCAGAAGTAACCTCCACCTTTTGCTGGGCCTTTGCCTTGGAACGAGCACCCATAATGTCGAAATGTGAAATGAGTAGGGACATGCAACCAGCCACCTTGACTCGTAGCGTCAGGAACGCCTCCTCGTTGACAGCCAGAATGTTCACGCCAGAGGTCATCACTGAGGCAAACTCGAGGGCTGTGACAGTGTACCGGAACGTACGGTACTCGGTGGAAGTACAGTCGTCCACCACAAAAGAGACCCATTCAATACACAAGTTGATGAGCTTCATGGTGACGTAACCTCTCTTGGGGCCCTCCAACGACCTCAGACCTCGCTGTCCAAACTCACGTGCGAAAACAAACATGTTCTGCACCGTATCCTGGCATCCCAGACCCTTGAGAGTGTGTCTAATGGTGGCCACATTGTCGATAACCGACATGGAGAGTCGGAAGAAGAGCTTTCGCAGTCGTCCAAACTCGTGGTCGACACGCAGCTGGTTGGATTTTGCTTCAACCACGGTGTTGAGGAACTCTCGCTCACATACCTCGGCAAATTGTGTCTTGGCCACCTGAAGCATGTTGGTGCCTCCCTCAGACACGATTCTCATCCGTCCCATTTTGATTTCCAGGTCGAACGACGGCATGTCAATGTTGAGAATCTCTCCTTCCCAGATAAAAGGCTCTTCTGAGCAGAGAATCAGAACATGGGCGATATGGTCGTACTCTCCACTATCCTCCTCGGGGCGTCGGTAACGAGAATAACCACGAATAATCTCCTTGAGTTTGTGTGGCCGTTCACGAAGAGAGGGATCAGCAAACACATAGATACCATCTCGCTCTAGGACACCAGTGTAGACAAGGAAATAGTTAGCTCGTCGAACAGAGTTGACAATGGCTCCCAGTCGAGACGGCTGGATGGCGTACTCTGAGGCGTTCTCGTAGGAAGAACACATGGATGTGTAAAACCGAATCAGGTTTCGTTCGAAGGATCGAATCTGTTCGGCTGTCTCAGAGTAGAAGGCAGCAATCTCGTTGGCCTGGTCAGAAGCAGGGCCCTTCAACGAGTCCTGCCAGTAGTCCAACAACTTGGTCATCAGCTTGGATGTCAAGTATGAGAACTGCTCCGCAACCAGGTAATCACCACCAGAGATCCACTCTCCAATCTTGGAAAGAAACTTGTACTGGAACTCGAGCTGTTCACCTTCCTTGAACGTTCTGAATACAGCGTTGGAAGACTCCAGGAACTTTCGAGACAGCAAGTCAAAATAGAAAGAGACACAGTCAATCAGAGTCTCGTCGAAGGCGTCTCCAATGGTATCCTTCAGTGGCCACGGTCCATCCTGCGAGGGAGACACGAAAAACATATATCTCTCTTTCACCTTGAGAGACAGCTCAATGTATCCTCGAATGTCGACCATGGTCTGGTCAATCATCATCATTGTAGGGTTGGCAAGCTTTCTGGCGTAATTGAGTCGAGTACGCATCACTTCCATGATGAGAAGCGAAGGGAATCGTGCCAGAGACCCAATATGATCGTAAAGGACAGGTAAACCCAAGGTCTGGAATGTGTCATGGTACTCCAGGGCTGACGTTCTCGCTCGATCCACAAGCTGAGACAACGGGCCCAGCACTCTGTTTTCAAATATGTTTTTGAGATCCTGTCCCTTGAGCAGTCGTTCAATGAACGGCGACTTGTCGGCCATCATGTCGTTTCCCTCCGCTGGCCGTGTCAAGTCAATGTCCTCGTTTCCAATCCACTGCTGCAGCAACCGGATCTCAGTACCAATGTTCCAAGTCAGTGACGACCAAGTGAGCAGCGCCGTGAGCCGTTCCTGGAACTCCTGGCTACCGTAGAACGGCTTGTCGGTCTCGATAAGCGAGTACGATCGCCACAACTGTTCGAAGTTGTCAAGTCTATTGAGCAGGTCCTCCACCTGATCAGAAGCACTTCTTCCTCCTGCCTCGTCTGCCGGTTTCGCTCTGAAATTCACAACCTCCAGCAAGATACCGTCCTTGGTATTCCGCGAGTACTCGATGATTCTTCTCTGCTCGTCCATGGACCGACCACAGACCTTTGCTCTTACTCCCATCCAGAGCTCTTCTGCCACGAGCTTCTTGTCCATCTCTGGTGGAGCTCGTAGACGCTGTTTTTCGTTTTTGACCACTTCTCCCGTGAGCACTGAAGTGAGCATACTCTGCCACTGAAGGCGTTCTCGGATGGATTCCGACTTTTCCGCGTCGTCAGCGTTGTATTTGGCCTCCAGAAACGGATAACTGATGGCTCCCGAATCGTCAAAAAAGGTACCGACACCCCCGAGACCCACAAAGTCGCCCTCGAATTCGCTGAGCGATTCTTCGTCGGAAGAACGGTCCAGATCCGAGGCTGGAATACCCTTGGTATAATAATCGTCAGCAAGATTGTTACGCATCTTCTGGAGATAGGCACGTTCCTGGGCATAGTACTGGGCGTTAGAAGAAGGCTTTGAGCCCGATACAGAAGGCACAGAACTCTGACTTGGCTTTCTAGTGCCTCTCTGGTTGCTCTGAGATGGGTGTCGAGCAGGTGCATACGTGTTAGAAGGCTGCCGAGAGGGACTCTTGGGTCTTACAGCAGAAGAATTACTGCTGGCTGGAGCCGACTGCGGAGGAACAGGATGCACAGAAGCACTGTCATTGGGAGACGCAGGAGTAGAGTGAGTCCTGACACTGAGGTTGTGATGTGAGTCGAAATAGCCCCCAGGAGACGAGCTTCCGGGATGTGGGCTGTATGCAGAGTTGCACAATAACGGAGAAGTCGTTCCGCCACGTGTCACGGCCGCTGCTGCCGGCGCATCCAGAGAACCAGACCGCTTTCTACCAGCAGCAGACGCTCCTGCCAAAGCTGCTCCAATGGCTCGAGTTCCGTTCGTTTCAGGAAGCGCCAATGTCGGAGCAGATACATTGGGCATGGACATGAATTTGTCTGCTCCTGGAGTCTTGGGAAGCACAGAAAGAGGAGATGTCACGATGGGTGTGGTGCCCTGAGATAGTGCTGGTGAGTGGATGGGTGTGTGTAGCGGCGATTTTTTAGCTGCCGAAGAAGACCCGGGCGACGCACTTGTCTTGTCCGGGTGGTCCGACATCGATTTCGTCCGAACAGGCTTATCTCTGCCCTCGACCATGGTGTGAGAGTGGTGTGTTGACAGTCAGACGGGAGATACCAGCAATTGGGACGTCGTCGAAATTGGGTTCGAGGTTGTGATGGTGGTGAGTTTGGATGATAAAGATGTCGGAAATAGTCGCAAAAAACAAAAGAGATCATATGAGAAAAAAATGCTATATTGTTATTTGACGACTTATCATTAGATCAATATGTGTTTTGCGAACTTTTGGTGGCTTTTGGTGAATGTGCTTAGTCAGCAAGAATGGAGATGGAGGCGTTAAGAGAAGGCCGTGGATGGCATGATTGGGCGATTATTAAGTAATATATCGATTCTGCAGGTACATATGAGCTGATTCAGACAGCTTGAGTGGTGTTAACGGGGGTATTAGGGCTGTAACAGTATTCATCTTTTGTTTATGGTGTGCTGTATTGAAGGTGATTAAAACTAAAAATACTGGGAAAATGGGGAAAAATGTGAAAAAATCAAGCAATACGGAAATCAACTCTGACGCAATCGGAAATTCTATTGATGTCTCTTGTGTGAGTGAATCTCCTGTTTCGATTCGTGGTGATGTGCGGGTCTGTTGTTTTCTGATCAAGCCTTATCCATAGAATATGACTGTCCAATATAGCCAGCATAATTAGCAATCACATGAAGCGTCAATATTGAAAAAAAGAGCTTGAAATGGTCATGTGACATCAAATAGACGGTGAAGAAAGTCAAGAAGTTGATATCCGTCATTACTGTTTCAAAAAATGAACTTCTACAATAATTTTCACGGACCCACCCTGTACTTAACTTCTACTTGACAAACCCAACCAATATCTCTTAGCTTCAACTACACCAGATTTCACCATGACATCAGTCAAATAGCTCATAATCGGATAAACCGACAGAACCACACGAGAATATCCTATCTTTTTGCCTTCCTTTTCAATCGCCGTCATAATACTCATAACTGCTGATCCTAATTTTGGGTTGAATATGAGTCGATGTAAAATGATGAATAACATAGTTATAACTGTTCTGACGCCACTTTTGTACAGTAATGTGGGTCGTCTGACTTCGAATCCGCTTTCAGAATTAATAAATACCCCCGTTTAAACCCTCTAATCATCTTCCTCAAGCCCCAAATTAAACGTATCAGATGTGCATGCAGAGATTGGCATTGGAAATGCGAGTCTAACAGGTAAACAATATGAGAGAGGCGATACGAGTAATATTGTGTGAAAAAGAGAAGGACAAACACTGGCATTTTTGTTTAGTCAGCGGTACGAGCGCGCCACTTGTTCGTGCTAGTCACGTGACCACCACGCTTCTCTTCTCCCCTACGTCTCACCCTTGCCACGCGTGAACTCTGTCTCCTTACAAGTTACAACACCCAAACACTGTTTCAACATCACCAAAAATAGACCGTCAGGTCAACAGATAATCCAACGGCATAGAAAGATACAGACAAGGATAGAGACAAAGATACAGACAGCAGTATAGAGAAACGGCATCGACAAACGACAACAAACCACACCAACACACCGACACCAACGCATACAACTAACCTCTCTCACTCGTTCTCCTCTTCTGTCATGACCTCAAACCTCGACTTGGACGAATGTATAGAACGACTGTACCGCAAGGAGCTGCTTCCTGAGGTTGTGGTCGAGTCTCTGTGCACCAAGGTCAAAGAACTGCTGGTCAAAGAGTCCAATGTCGTCCATATCCAAGCCCCAGTTACAGTGGTGGGCGACATCCATGGCCAGTTTCACGACCTGATTGAAATCTTCCGCATAGGTGGATACTGTCCCAACACAAACTACCTGTTTTTGGGCGACTACGTGGACCGAGGGCTGTTCAGTGTGGAGACCATCACCCTTCTGGTGTGCCTTAAGCTACGGTATCCTACTAGAATCAACCTCATTCGAGGAAACCATGAGTCACGAGGTATCACGCAAAACTACGGCTTTTACACAGAGTGTGTGCGCAAATACGACAGTGGCAACGTGTGGATGTACTTTACGGACCTGTTTGACTATCTGACCTTGTCGGTGGTCATTGACAACTCCATTTTCTGTGTCCACGGAGGCCTGTCTCCTACCATTCATTCCATTGACCAAATCAAGGTCGTAGACCGGTTCAGAGAAATTCCCCATGAAGGTCCTATTGCCGATTTGGTATGGTCCGACCCAGATGAACAGAGAGCAGACTTTGCATTATCGCCCAGAGGAGCAGGATACACGTTTGGAATCGACGTGGTCAAGAAGTTTCTGGAGGTGAACGACATGAAACACATTCTGCGGGCCCATCAGCTGTGTCAGGAGGGTTACCAGGTGTTGTTTGACGACCGTTTATCGACGGTGTGGTCTGCTCCCAACTACTGTTATCGGTGCGCCAACCTGGCGTCTGTTCTGGAGGTGAATCTGGCAGGAGAACGGTTCTTTAACGTGTTTGACGCTGCCCCGGAGAATGAAGAGCACCAGCAGATTATTTTGCAGGAGTTTGAGAACCCACAGATGAATTCGTTGCCTTTGCCGAGACCAGTGGAGTACTTCCTCTAACTCGAGAGAAGCGAGAGTTGGGGAAGCTTGCCAGGTGAGGCAATGTTAAGACACACGATAGATAAGGGCGACACCTACGAGGCATACAGACGAAAGAAGGCAATACGAGATGTTATTCATGTCCCTGTGTCTACATATTAAAGTCTCTGATCTCTTGTCTATTGAGATCTCATACTACCATACCAGCTTGTATTACAGGTATGATCTAGTCATGCGCCAACTCATACCTTGCTGGGATCTCCTTACGTGCTGGCCACTCCTTCCCACAACCACTCCACTCCTTGTACAACACAATTACTACAAATAGCATATACAAGTCAATAGATGCATAGACGAGAGGAGGGAGGGTACTAGGGGAGATATTAGAATCCGTCTTGGATGTATGAGTCAAGATGTTGTCTTCATTGCGTGGACGGCAACGAGATTACAAACTGAAAGTACTACAGATGGAATATGATGCCACTTGTATAGGTTCAACATCGGAGCTACAGAAGAGCTTCAAGAAATGGTTCATTTAATTTGTGCAAACATGTATTTACTGACTGAATGAAGCCTCATGGCATTGTCTATCTTCGACTATTGTGGAGCTTTCAATATGTTCACAGTGATCTTATGTCTCATGGTGACAGCCGTATTTGAGACTTTAGTGAATAAATGATAGACACAGCTTTATTGCCTAGACTTGGTGATTAACTCCTCCAAACGGCTACTGCCTCGCGGAAAGAAACGGGCCACTGCACCACTGCTTATGTAAGACCTTTTCATCACGGCTCAGGTAGACCTTGTGGGTCTGGCAGTAGTACAATTTTGGGGCCATGTCGAAGTATGATGATAAATAGATGCCAGTCTAGAGAAGTGGGGGGTGGTTATATATATATTGTGGCTGTCCTTTGCGGTTGTACACATGTGGCTATATTATGTGACTGGTCTACAACCTCTCTATTGTTGAGTATTGTTGAAGGATGAGGTGACAGCCTGAGAATGGTGGTAACAATAGAGAGCAAGAAGTCCGTAGAAACACTTGGTATACGAGAGCAATCAAATGAACAGTAAAAAGACGGAAGGTAGGTCTTGAAAACGGTGGCCAAGTCAGGTATCTCCGAGTGTACCTAAGAAACAGATTTCAGAGGTCAACACCCATCGAATGACATCAAATAAGGGTACCATTATGACCACATAATTCAGGGCTATCCGATGAACGTAATGGTTCTGCTTTCAGATAGCCCCTTGACCCAGAAAACACCCTCCACGTAAGTCACTGTGCAGTAAACCTGATGAAAACGATATTCAGTAACTGCTGACCCCAAGTCTTGCCTTTCAAGCGGTAACTCTCATGACGTGACCTCGAGGTACACCCAACTCAGTGTCAACCACCTCTCTGATGATAGTCGATGCCATCACGCTGGATTGGTTGATGAAAGTCTCCTGGATTTAGTGGTGCAGCCAGTGATGCAGTTTATACGCGGAGTATAATTTAAGGTTGGGTAACTAACCTGCTTGATGAAGGCTGAGATCAGACACTTCTCCATTTAACGAGTCAAGATATAAGCGCGCAGTTATTCTCATGAGCTCAGATAAATAAAACCCTCCATGAATAAATCACCAACTCATCATTTAAACAAGTCTATAGAAACGTCCACTGCACTTGAACCAGATCACCATAGAGGGTAAGAACAAGACAACTGAAAGAACAAATACTTGTAGATAATACAACCTGGTTTACCCGCTCCATCTCACCATAATATTAATCATCTCTCATTAGCTATTTACAAATTCCTACATTTAGGAGACAGGAGAAGAGACGGTGAAGAAGTGCCTTTATACAAGTGGTACCACCATTACCGCCAACTCATGGACTACACCATGTTCATTGTCCATCCACTCTATTGCATTTGTTAGTGTCCATTTGCTTCGCCCGCAAACTAGACAAACGCCTGCAACGCACTCTCCAACTTGGTCTTCATCTCCAACCACTCCTCCATGGGGTCTGACAACACAGTGATGGCTCCACCCGCTCCAATTCGCCAAATCTGACACTCGCCAGTCGACTCGTGAGCAGAGCTCTCCATCGAAGCAGGATCGTCAGTGTGTTCCCATGCCTCAGACTCGTCCTTGTACGAGAAAGCAGACCGAATGACAACGGACCAATCTCCCTGGTCAGAAACAGACCAGAAACCACATACACCAGAGTAAATGCCTCGTCGGTGGTTGTTCTCCAGGTCTCTCAGAATCTCCACAGATCGCAGCTTGGGAGCTCCAGTCATGGATCCAGGAGGGAGGGAGTGGGCCAGAGCATCAAGACCAGAGTACTGGCCGTGCAAGTCACCCTGAATGACAGATACAAGCTGGAAGACAGTCTTGTACTCTTCCACGGTCATGAGCTTGTCCACACGCACATTCTTGAGCATCTGGTTGAGATCGTGTCTGATGAGATCCACAATCATGAGATTCTCAGCCCGTTCTTTGGGGGTGTTGAGTTTCTCCTCGGCGATGGCTCTGGTCATTTCAGGAGTGTTTTTGATAGTGCCCTTGATAGGTCTGAACTCACAGACGCCCTCCTTGTTCCAGGACAGGAACCGTTCGGGGGAAGAGCCCACAAGGGTAGCGTCCTGAAGATCAAGGAAACAAGAGTAAGGTGCAGGGTTTCGAGTGTACAGAATCTTGTACAGGTCCCATGGATGCAGTTTCTTGGGCACCTTGATCTTTGTCTGGGCAGTGAGACACAGCTCGTAAGACTCACCAGCGAGAAGGTACTCCTGGCACTTTTCAACTCGCTTGATGTAGTCATCCTGATCGGGGATGGAAACTTTAGGAGATCCACCAGTGAGAGCAGCTGAAGTGGAGGGAATGGAGGAAAAGAGAGCGTCCTTCTTGGCCTCAAAGTCGGGGGCAAAAAAGTAGCCCTTGAGCTCCTCAGAAGTCTGTTTAATCCAGGCCTGATCATCGTCAGTGACAGAGATGACATACAGACAGCATTCTTGATGGTCGAACAGCACCGATCGCTCAATGTCAACGAGGTTCACGTCCGGGAATGGTCTATCGGCAGGAGTGGGGTTCACCAGAGCCTCAATGTTGTTTGTTTCGTTTGTTTCATACGAAAAGTATCCCACCAGTCCTCCGTAGAAAGGACAGTCGGCAATCACGTCTCTGCAGGCCTTGAACTTTTCAATCTTGGGCTTCATGTATGCACTGAGGTACCCCCAGATTCCATCGTCTCCCAGCTTGACAAGATACTCACTGTGGTTGTTGTGCAGTTCGTGAGGATCGTTGCCCCAGGTCTTCATGAACGCGTGGGAGGACTTGTAATCAGTGTAATGGGTGATACACCGGGTCTTTCCCTCGTCCAGAAAGCCCAGAATGGACCATCTACCGGGAATAGCGGCAGAGTTAAGCATGACAAACTTTTGGTTCTGTTCGTTGAGATGTTCGCCTAGACAAACCATGGTTTCGGGGTACGCGTCCTTGGAGAACTTTGCTCGGTCAAGCTGGATCTTTTCAAACAGAACTTCGCCCTTTTGAGCAGCGGTTTCCTCCAGAGGTTTAGCGATAGACAGGTTCTGGTCTGATTTAGTCAGAGGAGCGGGTTTAATAGAGTACAGAGAAGTGAACTCAGACAGGAGAGAATCTTTGTCGGCAGGATACTGTCTCTTTTGGTTGTACTTTTGAGCCTGGGTCCAAAAGTTGTGCACGAGTTTCTCTCCATAGTCAGAGCAGATACTTTCAGGATGGTACTGGACTCCCCAGAAGGGCAACTGGGAGTGCTTACCGGCCATGAGAATGTCCACGGTCTTCCCGTCCACCTCATCTGAAGTCCAAGCCAGAGGAATGATGGTTTCAGAGGGTTCATTCTTGTTCATGGGAACATGCAAAGAATGGTATCTGACCGAATCAAAGGTCTCAGGCACACTGTCAAACAGCTCATCACTGTTATGACTAATCTGGGCCACCTGACCGTGCTTAACAAGCTTCAAACGGTCCACATCCAGTCCATTACACAAACACAGAGACTGGAAGCCCAGACACACGCCCAAAGTAGGCACAATCACGTTTTTGGAGTTGCCGTAGATCTGAGGCACACATCCAACATCCGCAGGGTTCTGAGGACATCCAGGACCAGGACCCACCACCACAGCATCAAACACAGACAGGTACTTGTCTACAAGCTGTGAGGCTGGAAGCGAGTCATTGTGGATGGTGATGACCCGAGACCCGGGCACGGCCTTCTCGATGAGCGTAGTGAGATTGAAGGTAAAGGAGTCGTACGAGTCGATGAGCAGAATGTTCATTTTCGAGGCTCTACCAGAAGGGCTGGAAGACAAGATGTTAGTGTCAGATTTTGACCAGCAAAGTTAACCTTGCATAACGGTGATCTGGGGGGGAAACTGGGAAAATAGATAATAATTTGGGGAAAATCAGAATAAATCTGGGAAAATCGGAGGAATATTAATTGATCTTTTCTGAATATAATAGTATTGCTTTTATATGTGCATCTATTTTTGTTTATCACCTACATTACACCCCATTCATAAGTCTATTGTTCTCGAGCGGGAATAGAAGGAGCCGCAGAAAACCAAATGCAGACATATTTCCGGGATAATAAGCACTTGGGGCTGACTAAGCGCATTTTGGACTTGAATGAAGAGCCCCAATGTAGTCACGTAATACAATCCCCCCAAAAATCCGTACTTCGACCGGGCTGACACCCTGACAGCTACCGTGGCTTAGGTGACAGTGGTGTGGCTTAAAACTGCTTAAATTTAAACGTCCTAAAATGCGACAAAAAAAAATCAACACGAAATCCAGTCAGTGCCGTGTCATGCAGTAGCAATGTATAAGGAGGGGTGAAGGGGGTAAGAGGGGAAGGAGGTCGCCGTGGTAAGCAGCTGACTAAGTGGTATGGACGGGGGTCCACTAACACGTGTTTATATTCGTTATCGTCTCGTCTGAAACACCGGCTAAATTTCGGATAAACAGGGTCTAGAATGGTTTAGGTTTTTGGAGGCCTCAACAGAGAAAATAGGAGGCAGTATTGCTGGAGAAGTGGTGAATTAATTGGGCTAAGAATTTGATGGGGTACTCAATGGATAGCGAAGATGCATCTAGTGGGTTTTTGAGCCATTTGGAATATTTTTGGACCAGTCACAATGGGTCTATTGCTACGTCAATTGCCGACGTTAGGTTTTTGATGGTTGGGAGTTGCGGATGTTGCGGCTATGAAATGCGGCTGGAAATGTTAGGACGGGAGAAGGACTGAAACAACTTAGCGGTATTAAGAAGACGATAATGTGAATAAACAAGGGGGTAGGCGCTAGTCTACGCTATTGAAGACTTTGAACCCCTGCTGACCCCTGCTGAGCTTCACTTTTAGTGTGTAATGTGGAGTTATGGGGTTCTTATCCAGAAAGAAAAGCAATCTGCAGAATCTTTTTGGAGGTCAAAGAGGTGACTTTGGAGAAGGTACTTCTTAGTTACAACTTATCCTTACGGAGAAGTCCTCTACTTTGGAGGGTCACATTTGGTTATCTGATGGTGTTGAACAAGGTACAGTATGTACTTCTTAGTTACAACTTATCCTTACGTTGAACTGGGTGGGAGTGTGAAGCAGAGCAATCAGAGACAGGTCAGAAGACGTTAGAATTACATGGAAAAGACCTTGGAGATGAAGAAAATGGCTTTTTGGAATAAACGCGCTTACAAGAGCTCACTTTCAACTTCTATTTTACTTTTTTTGAGCTGTAGCGCCGAATTGAAAGAGCCATTCCTCAGTCTTTGATCCAACTATATCCAAGTAAGGATATCCTATTTTAGTCGGCCTCTACTTGAATATGCAAGGTTACATCATTCTTCTGGAAGTTATTCAACTGGTGCAAATATATGTAATATTGAGAGGAAAGCATCTCAAACTGTTAATACATACCCCCAAAGCCCATATGCCACCTTAGTTCTACTCCATGGGCCTCTTTCATCATCTTGTACATTAACTTTCCTCACGTAACTCCATGCATGATAATTACGTGACCATCATCACCACCTATCTCATCTCAACATCACACAATGCCCCCTAAAGGACACAAGAAAACGGCCGACGGCGATTTCCGACCAGTCAACTCGGCGGGAAACACGATACAGGCCAAACAAAAGTACTCGATCGACGACCTGCTCTATCCCAAGTCGACCATCAAAAACCTGGCCAAAGAAACCCTTCCAGACGACGCTATTCTGTCCAAGGACGCGTTGACAGCTATCCAGAGAGCAGCCACACTCTTTGTGTCGTACATGGCGAGCCACGGAAACGCGTCAGCTGAGGCAGGAGGCCGCAAAAAGATTACTCCTCAAGATATCTTTGAGGCACTCAAGGACGCTGATCTGGCGCAGTTTGTGCCCAGTGTGACACAGAGTGTGCACGAATACGAGCAGGAAGTGGCACAAAGAAAGAAGGATAAGGTGGCGAGGGTGCCCGACGACCAGGACCATATTTCGAGCTCAGAGTCGGAAGGCGAGGCAGAAGAGGAGGGTAATAAGAGAGTGAGAGTTGAGGAGTAGGGAAGATGAGAAGGACACAGAAGCGTGGCTATAGTGACTAGTTTGATGTGACTAGTTTAGGACAGAGGTCTTTCAAAACAGACTTACATAACATCATCAATATATGCACTTGGATAGAGAGATATCGGTGATAGGAGATAGAGGTTGGAAGAATAAAAAGTGTTCATCTGGAGAAAGATTACATTCTAGAGTCGCTTTCATATCTGTAGCCGTGTGCCCGTGACCATCTGTTCCATTCAGCCCTTATAAAATGTGAAAAATGGGCTGACCCTTATAAACAAACCGATGAAACAAAACAGACATGTTGGAACGGATATTTCACAGAGAGAAGACATATCCTTGGTACTGGTACTTTAAAGCGCTTCTTGTAGCTGAAATGGGTAACTATTGTTGGAGAGGTTGTAATCTGCTCCTCTCGTATATGGTCATTATACACTACCGGTACCAGTCATGGCACTTTGATCTCTGACGCAAATGTCGCTTAACAGCAAGAGCAGCGTGATCACGTGTCTGTATGAAGCTAATAAAACTCCAGCTGCCACTCTTTTGGTAGAGTGATCTGCTGATAAGTTGTGAGGTGTTTATCTCTTGAAGGACTTGGTTGTAGATCATTTCGACAATATGAAGACACTGTAGAGGTCACAGGAAGAGTCAGATGAAGGGTATAGTAAATTAGGAAGTAACCAGACTCACATTGAACAGCTAAGAGTTTAGTTACGAAGTACAGTTACCGGTACTATTAATACATCTTCTAGGGATGTTTCAGTACAACGGGCATTCAACGAGTTCAGCTGAGTATATTCCAATAGGCAAAGATCGTGCAAGACCATAAATCAAACATGATATATATCAGAGACCACCAGTATGGTTAATCAAGTCTAGGTGTAGAAATGCCTACAGTACTATTTGCCATTGCAATAACTATGTGTAAGTTCTGAGAATATTAATAACAATAACTATGAATAAGTTTGTGACTATTGTTTAAACTGAACAATTGAGTCAAGATAATGATCCAGTTGGTGTCTAGGAGTTCCCATTTCAGTTCTACTTTCTAGTAGCGTGAATGTGTTCTCCTTCAACAGTGAGTAATCATCCAAATATTGAGTAGATATGGGATCGACATTGTGGAAGCTCCGAAACTGTCTCAAACCATCTTCCGAGTCCCGAGGAGCTCGAGAAGTCCGAGAAGTTTTTAGTCTTCTTCTTCAGGCACTTATCGAGTCGAAAGCTTCCATCGCAGCATTGAACTGAATTGCCATACTTACAAGATACATTCAATAGTTCATCACCTCTTAAGTAGCTTCGATAGTAAGTACAGAAACAAATCACATTTCAACTCCTCTTCCACCAGAGTTAGTGCGTCCTCCTCGATATCAATATCAACATTTCGGTTATCAGAGTTTGGTACTTGTAGAGATGAGCCTATGGTAATACTGAATGAGAACAAATCAATTAGAAATCAAATTGCAACTCTTTTGGGTCTCACCTTGAATCACTGTCACATTCAAATACCACTTCTGAACTTCATTTCCTTCCAGCCCTTTGTCTCATTCGTCTTTCATTGAACCTAAGTCTACCTTGGTGCCGTGCAAACTATCATCAGACTTTGGAGTATCAGACGAGATCGACGAAATGAAGCTCAAGCCACAGTAACATGGTTCAAACCGAATCAATGTGGGGAATGGTGGAGGAGTGCGAGTAGGGTGGAGGATAATGATATTATAGAAATCTGGAGTGATGATGAGAATGACATTGAACTACCGTTATTGAGACTATCACATGACCAAGTACTTCTATTTGTACTCTCACCTTTAAACAGCCCTGAAGGAGATATCTACCGAACTATCCACCACCAATATCCAATAACTAGTCTTCTTACTTTCAACCATCCATGATACGATTCGTGCCGTGTATCATTAGCTTAGTTACTGTCAAGCCAGACCATCGTTGTATGTATGTACTTCATATCTGCCAGTGAGATATATCGAACAGTCTGTACGATACTCGTCTACAGATAGACATCTCACATTACCAGATGAGGCCCAATCATAACTATTGGTTCGTCTTCCACATCCCTCCCTGTCCTCTAACTCCAACACCTGGTAGACTTCTGGGTGAGCTTGCAAGTGCTAAGTTAACCAATATTGACATTGGTAAGCTTGCAACCACCCTCTTGAGGCATTTGCAAGAAATATGGGTTTCACTTTCAGTTAAATAGGGAGCTCCAATCCTCTTGTTTTTCTTCTCTACAACCTCATCTACTCTCTACTATGCGATACTCCACTATTACAGCTCTCCTCTTGGCTACTCTCACTCTGGCTGCACCCATCAAAGTCTCCGAGGTTGAACGATCAGAAATCTCGGAGGAAACCGACCTTGAAGAGCGAACCGGGCCTGTGGATCCGTGTGTACACGGCGCAAACACACCCTACGACCGCTGTGAGCCTTGGAACGAACCTGGACAGCCCAACACTCATCTTTAGGACATGATCCTGTTTGAAATCAAGTGTCCCATTTATTAGCACGATTGATTAACGAATCATATTATCAATACAGACGACTTTTAGCAATTTGTATATCATATGAGTACTGTATTCGTACCGAGTTATCGTAAAATCTTTTAGACTGCATTGCTGAATGGCATATATCTGACAAAAGAAAGACTAAGGAGACAGTTGAAATACATCAATGTGGTTATTGCTATCTCAATTGTTTATTACGGTTATCTTGAGCTCGTGGAGGCTTCTATTAACAAAATATCAGATCAATACTCATAAATGGGCGAAAATAAAGATGTGTGAAGGATGGCAATGGATAGAAAAAGAAGACCCCGAGTTCTGAGCTTGGTGCATGGAGGCCCTAAGAAACTCTTCTACCCTGGTAGCTCCTTGATTTTCGGCATTTTGTTTACCCATAATGTTATAGCCTTGTATCTACACAGACCGTCCAGGGTTGGAAGCTAAAGATGGGATATCGGGCGTAATAATTGTAAGATGAAGGAAAAAAATGGAAGGCAGGGGACCTTGGAACTCCAGAAGATCAACTATCAAGTCTGTATCTTAATGAGACGTTTCTTGAGCGAGTTAACCTCGTCGTAGTTACTGGACTGTTCAGCGTAAGGAACCTGATATCAGAATAAAGGAGAAATAAAATGAAAAAGAAGCGTCGAAGAAAAAAATACATAATTATGGCCATTAGTAATTTGTTACCGCTGTTATCAGCTTAATGCGATTTTTCTTGGCCGAGTTAAGACGATTCAGGCATATAATGATACAAGAAGTTACAAAGATGATATTCTTACCCTCAGCACTCTTCAATTGCATATCTTCTTCCTATTACGTTACTCTCATCCTTACTACGAAACTCCCCTATCAAAACATGTCATAATCTATTATACAATACCATATCTGTCCCTCTCTATCCCTTAGGCCATCTCAACGTCCTCCTTGACCTCTTCGACCACCTCTTCTGTCACCTCAACGACAGTTTCACTCTTGGCCTCCTCCTTGGTGTCAGAACCGTCTTCTCCAATCCAAAGCACGTTGTTGCATCTGATAAACACGTCTCCAAGCTCGCCCTTGTTTTCCAAATCCACATACTCCACTGTATCTTCCAGTTGCAGGTTCATATAGCTGTCCACAGAGACCAGAGTGCCTCGGTACTCGGTCTTGCCCCATTTCAGGTGCACAATGACGGATTTTCCGGTCAGCTCTTGCAGAAACGGTTTAGGGTTGGTCGGGTTGAATGGTGTTGTCTGGGTTAGTATTAGAAAAGGGAAGGGTAAAAAGTAGGAATAGAAAAGAGGTAAACAGGTAAAACAAAGAGAAAGGAGAAGCGATGATCAACAAGAGAAGGGAATACATCGAACAGTGAAAAACCACTCCACGAGAAGACATTGATATCGTACCAATAATTGTAATCAGAGATGACTAACGTAGGCTGGATATGATAACACAATGAATAGTTCAAGAAAAGAGATAGACCTGGGACAACGATGACAGATTTCCCATCAATAAACTGACGTAGGTGAAGGAAAGGATCAAAATATCTAATGACTGAAGAGGAACATGTTAGGACTTGTCTGAAATGTAGAATATCAAAATAGAGATCGCAAACCGCACATCTAGGCATGTCCAGTTGCAAATCACTGCCACGTCTCATTCAGCATCTCACACCTTCCCTTCTTCCTTCAACGTTTCTCGTTCATTGTTCTCATTCCATACTGTAACCCAGTAAGTCCCTCATCAACCACCAAACCAATGTGAAAAATCGGTTTCATATCCACGGCTGCCTCAGAAACCAATAACGATCATATCACAGTAATATCACAGCCTTTCTCAGCTCTTTTAACCCTCTTCATGTTCATGTCCTGTCTTCTAGAATGATATAGCATCAGAAAACAGTATACCAAACGAGAAACAGCTGAACCAGCACATCTCGACTAAGATGTATCTTGTGATTCATTCAGTCACCATCAAGTATCTCTTTCAGTCAAAGTCCTTTCAAACATTCATCCACCTTCAATCTTTCCTTTCGTCTGTAGATAAGCCCTTCTTTTCGCGTCTCCAATCACGTGACCACAATGTCATTTCCATCCTAATGCGTGACTCCATGCCACAAAAAAACTCACCATGCTTGTGTGATTATGCTGGTTAGAAAAAGATGTGTAGATGGACTGTGATCTGAGTGCTGTGCGTGCAGCATATTGATATCGAAATAAGGTTTTTGAAAAATAGTGAGGCAAAAAGAAATGCGAATTCTGTGGATCGAACACAGGACCTCCAGATTACTCTGACCGAAGAATGACTTCAGTCTGGCGCTCTCCCAACTGAGCTAAATCCGCGGGGGATGAAATTTCAAGGATTTTTAGGGTACGGAGACTGAGGTCTGCTGACTAAAACCCTTGAAGATGGATGTCCGAAATTCCTATAGACGATGGTAGAATAAAAAAAACAGGTAATGCATGGGTAAATAGCATTTGATAGATCTCCCAACCGTCTCAAGAGTCTCCATCGAAGCTTCTCATATTTTGTTTTTCTTTATTTTGAGTCAGTGTGACGATCTGTAGAGCTGCTCATCTTGACCTTGGCGAAATTTTGGTGCCAGAAATGAGGGAATAACTAGACAAATATCTGTTGAATAATAATGATAACTTGATTAGAAAGCTTGAAACTACTTGTACTCTATTGGTCGAATAAAACTCCATATGCCTTCCAAAGTCTCTAATGAATGGCTAGTAACGATTTCCATGACCTGAATGTTGTATTAATAGCTATGATATAATCCTGCAAGAAATAGGAAATCGTGAAGAGCTCTTAGGGATGTTAGACTCCAGCACTCTCAAATTCTCAACTTCTTTATATTCGTATATTACAGATATTGGGCGAAACATAATTACAGAATTTGCATTACATGGAGAGGGTACTGTAGATATAAAACAGTAAAGGACGAGAGAAGACGAATATAGATGAATAAAAATTATCACAGAAGCTATAGACGCTGTAAAATAATTATCCAAAGTCACTTGTATGACTACTGTTTGTCAATCTGTCAAAAACCACCCAAGGCTACACCTTCTTATATTCCTACCTATAAATACAGCTCCCTCATGAGAATTGTTATATTACGAGAACCACTTTTACTAGCGCTCTAATTCAACCTGTATGTTCGTTTGCACAATTAATTCATTAAAATAAAATCCAAAAGAACCCGTCTTTCGAGACACGTGAATCTAAACTAAGGGAAGGGGGCAGGGTCTCCAAAGTATCCCACATCTGGGAGAGGAAGAAGGGGACCTGCCTGGCCGTCCAGACCAGTGACAGGAGCCAAATTGCCCCACCAGTTGAGCTCGGGAGCTTTGGTGGTTCCTGTTCGGTAGGACAGAGCAAAGAAGACAATGATACCCGCCAGAGCTACTCCACAGCCAAGTCCAGCAGACAAGACGTAGGTGTACTTGGACCACCACTTGATGTACCGTCTTCGGACCCAGAATCTCCATGCAGCAGCAACGTAGATGCCTCCGGTGTAGTAGGTCAAGTTACCAGGAGCGAAAGCAATGATTCCGATACAGATGTTGACGGGGTTGAGCAGGTTTGCCTTTCTGGACCACTTGATGCATTTTCGGGCGTACTGGGGCTTCCACTTGGCCAGCATCTCGGGTCCTCCAGTCTGAACAAACCAGAAAAAGGGTCCTAGACAAGCTCCGAGAAGGAAACACCACTTGAGGAAAGGGTACAGGTGTTCCATGAACCGTTCAGTTCCAATAGCTCCAAAGAGGACAGAGGCAGAGAAGAACTGGAACAGACCGGGACAGGTGAACTTGGTGGTGAATCTCTGAGCCTTGGTACAGATACCTTCGAGGTTGAGCTGGTACTGCAGAACACCGAGACAGGTGAAGGAAGCGATAATGGCAGAAATGACCTGAGATCGGAACACTGCTCGAGAGGGAACATAAGTGTAGAGACCCGTCTTCCAAATGAGAGCCATTCCAGAAGCTTCAGAGTCAGTCATAACACCGTAGGCCTTCAAGATGTTAAGAGCCTGAGGACGTCCCTTAAGAGCAACACCGATAATGATCTCCACAAGCACATTCATAGACCATGTGTTTCCAGTGTATGCAAAAATCATAGTGATGGGGATCAGGAAAACGTAGTTGAGACCCAGAACAAAAACAATACCCCAAACTGGAGTGTTGGTGGGCCAGTGTTCAACAGTCGCAACAGACAGAGCAAAAGAAACAATCAGAAGACCCAGGAACCACCATTCAGGAGCATCCTTGTAGTTGTTCATGGACCGAACAAAAGTGTTATCATGCTGGGTGTTTCTGTACTCATCCTTTCTCCAAAACTGCACTCCTCGAGCCAGATCCTTCATAGCAGACCAGATATCTCGTCGGTACTGAAGCAGACAGTAGGAGATACCCAGGGTGTAGACGGTGAAGAAAGCTCCGTAGGAAACAATACTTCCAGCAGTCCAGAAAGGAGGAGAGTAAGCCTGGTACTTTTCTTCGACAAATCGTCCAGCAGAGTCCAGAATGGCAGACACGTTGTAAGAGGCTCCAGTGTTGTCGTAGATACCAGCCTGGTTCATGGACAGGTAGGCGGAGTTTCGCACATTGTTGTAGAAGACTCCAATGATGGCAAAAGTTCCGATCCAGACTCCAATGAAAATGTTGATCAGAGTAGTCCAAGGGATAACTAGAGGATCTCCTCCTCCAGTAATGGTGACCCAGTCAAAAGTAGGGAAGGGGTTGATACCCATGTTTTGAGAACCGGTAATGAAAGCCAGGTTGGCGTTGTTAGGAGCAATCCAAGTCATCCAGTTGAAAGTTCCCAGAGCCAAAAAGATGTAGTTGGGGATCCAGAAGTAGATGAACATGGCGACGAAGGAGACAAAGAAGAACATGTAGGCGGAAATGGTCCATCCGTTGATATTTTCCTTTCGCTTGGGCTGAAGGAGAGCTCTGTTAAGAGCAATGGAAGGCATGGTAGTAGGCCACATTGCCTTAGCAGGGTAAATTGCAAACCGTCGAAGCATTCCGGTCAGTCCAATACCAATCAGTTGGTTAGACAGAGTCAAAATAGTCTGGTAGCCAAAAGTAGCCCACTTTTCATTGTAGAACATGGGCAGCAGTTGGACAGGAATGTTGGCAGTGGTAATATAGGGAGTTCCTCCTCCTGAGATAAAGAAGGTGGCAAACATTTGTTCCTTTCTAGACCACGGACCAGGGTTCAGAGAGATTCGTTTACCTCCAATAGTGACCCCCCAATCAGGAAGAATGAACTCCAGCAGTTTACCGGAAGGGTAAGACAGCAGCTGGAGAATGTTGGAAGGCAGAGAAATGGAGGGGAAACGGAAGGCAAAGAACTGGTTGACTCCGGATCCAATCACCATCCAGATGAAACCAACAAAGTAAGATCTAATAGTCTCACAGGGCTCATTGGGGTCATCATAAGCGTCAGTAACAGCTCTGACCTCAACATAAGGACTCCAGTACTTGATGAGACAAGCCTGGAATCGCACCTCAAGAGAGTAGTCTTCAGGAGCTTCATCTTTCTCATCATCGTAAGGAATCTCAGGATCTCTAGGTCCAGTAGGAGGACCTCCATCGTATCCCTTTGCCAGTTCGGTGATATGATCCTTGTATTCGGAGGTCAAGTTTCCGTCATCAAAATGCACTTTGTAGAAGGCCACCAGAATCTCTTTGGCCTCTTCATCGGACATCTCTCCAACTCGTTTAGCAATGTACCGAACATTCTTGTCGTATCCTCGATCCTGGTCAACTGCAGCGGCCAGCTTGGCTCCAATAATGTCTAGGAGATCAGGCTCCACGGCCTCGGCCAGAAATCGGTCCACTTCATCCTTCTCTGTGGTCTTAGGGGAGTCGTCGTGAAAAGAAGGGACCCAGCCTTCGGGTACGATTTTTCTGAATCTCATGGGAAAGAAGTGCTGGATTGGAGAAGCACAGAGCCCCCAGTCGCCCTACTATATACAAACAAATCTCTCATGAGAGTTGGTGCCGTGCCATGGAACGACATTATCAAAGTAGGTTGACAATATGTAAGTTGAGAGGCTGGATGAGAGATATGATATTGATGGTGGAATACGATGATACTGTCGGATAACGCACTACACACATACCAACCAGTTAACGACACGGTAATTGAATATTCTTACCGCCAGAGCTCTTACTAATCATCCTCCTTCCAGTACTCGCACTAATATCCACCCCCTCATTGGACAATCAAACAAAGACCATACTCCTTCTCATACTTCTTCTCGTATCCTCCACCTTTACAAAGTCTGAGCTTGTCCAAAAGTATGAAAACTGTGGAGACAAGCCACAACAAAGGATGTAAAATGAGCAGAGATTTGATAGTGGAAGAAAAGAGAAACTCGAGCCAATAACAGACCAGCAAAGTAGTAGAACAACTTCTCAAGTCTATACACTCCCTACTCCACCCACCACCAAACTCCGTCTTCCTATCTAACGGTTCAAACTACGTTAAACTCTGCGGAGACTGATAAGACTACCATGATTTAAAAACACACTAAATTGCGTGAGAGATAAGCCAACCAGAGGGGTAGTATTGGTGTATTTGATTAGTAAAGAGAATTCCAGCTACTTCCCTGCTTGCCTGGACACTTGCAATTACGTAATCTCCTCATTCTATAACTTCACGTTTCACATATCTATACCTCTTCTATGCGCGGGTTGCGTGATGCGAGCTTGGCAGGAATTTAGTCGGCGATAAACTTCTGTGGCTATCATCGAAATGTGGAAACAACCAGTTTGGGCTGCGTTTCAGACGACTGCCAAGGCTGCCAAGCCGCCAAAGACAAGGGCTGGACGTGTGCCAAGAGCTGGGAGACAAGGGTCGATGTGCGCCAAGACGGCTCTAGATAAGAACCCCCGAAAAAACAAGCAGAAAATGGCGCATGCCAAGGAGACTCCCCTGCCAAGCGATGAGCAAGCGATGGGACAAGAGATGACCTTTCATAATTTGATACTTGGCAACGGTCATTGAAATACTGATATCTCTAGACTGGCATTCATCTGTGTCTATCCAACTCATTTCACGGCTATCTCCCCCTGGCTGAACCTTGCGAGAACTTACCCCAAAGTAATGTTTGCTTTTGGTTGAACGTCATGTGCCGAGGGGATGGGGGGGATATTATGGGTTGGTTCAGGAGATGACAATTGCTGGTATTTTACATAAAATATAGGCATTGTGTTTGTTGTTCAGTATCGTGTTTTTATCAGCATAAATAATATTACTTTTTTATTTATTTGTAGGACCTGTACTCGTACTCTTCGAACCTCTCCAGTGGCTTCGAAGCCACACAGTGCCGTGTGTATAAAACAACCGATAAGACTTTGAATATGCAAGGTTGGAGGATGTATTGAAGATGGGGTACAGACGATATTATGACGATTGTGATGAGGTGATTATAGATATTATCTGGTTGTCATGTGACATTGTAGTTGGTGACATGTTTATTTGTCGTTCGGTAGTATCTCTGTTGGTATTTATATGTTTGTACACTTCCAGTCCGTAGTATTACTGGTTAAAAATCCGTATAATGCGTATACCCACCGATTCCACCTGATAAGATACTTACCCGAGGTGGTCCAATTAATTCTTCCAGTCCAGACAAAGAATTTAGCCGAGAGAGATAGAACGCACGGCTCGAGGGATACGATTCAAGTGAGACGCTGAGGCGACCTTGAGACTTCCTGTAGAGGAGAAGAATAAGTGCCATACGATAAAAGTAGATGAAATCAATGAGCAGTTTGGAAGTGCATTCAGTATTGAGCTCTGCTTTGGTCCATTCTACTCCTGGACGATGGATATCTTGTTTTCCAGAATGGCCATGATCACTTCTCAAAAGCAGCTAGTAGCCCCCCACTTTTGTCTTTGTCTGACCAAGAGATGGTTTCATATCAGTCCGATAACCTTTCCAGGGTTCGTGCCGTTCGCGAATATGGCTGTATGCAGTTGTCTGCTTACCTTGGCAGGCGTTACACCGACTACCTTCCTCTTATCAGGAAGATCGAATGAATGCACGGACGGCTCGAATAAATGACAGAAAAAATTGAATGTAGATAAGAAAAAGAGTCCATGACATTTTTTCGGGCTATTAGCAGACATCCAGCTACTTTTGGATGTTTCTGGTGAGCAATATTACTGTTCCTGTCTGTTCTGTAGGATCAGGTAGAGAGACACTGATGGTGGAGCGATGTGAAGCGAATATTGAAGCTAGAAAGTTGATAGCGGACAATATGAAAGCATTCATACATTCATTCTGGCTAGTGCTACGTAGTTGCCAACCTTTTAGGATTCCTGGTATCAATTATGATCGCATTTTTCTCAACTCCGACAGTACCGGTTCTCTTGGAGAGTCAAATCTTGGGTGCAAGGATATGTCCATAAAATGATGTAGAAAACTTGAAATTAACGGTAACAAATGCATGAGCTAATTAATCCGCCAATATTCTAAAGAATTGCACTTCTGGTGATCACTATTACGAAGAATTAGTGAATTTACCCCTGTTCTGTATCGGTAGCTGTAATAGATGAGAGACATGAACATTGATAGGTGCGGAAAATAGTAAAATTACAACTCTGGAACAGAAACAACAAGTCTTTTACCTACCAGTAGCTTCAAAGAGCACTAGGGGCTTCTTGTTTACTTCAATTTCATATTTTATCCGTCGATTTATGAGGTTCTCTGATCTCTTTATTTTGCCTAAGAGAGGTGCTGATAGAAAGGAGAGAAAACCAGTAGCAACGAATACCAGCAAGAGTAGGAAGTTGTAGGCTACACGATACGAGATACCTGGAAATACCCAAGGCTTTATATTACTTCATTCATCTTTTTGTCTGTCATTTCGTTGAGTTATTTATATGTGTGCATTTTTTCAGTCCTCTAAGTAGCAGAAATAACAGGGAGAAATACATTAATAAAGATATCAGGGCAGATAAGAAGCTGCAATACACGTAATATAAACTATAAGCTATCTTATGTGCATGTTATTGATCTTCATTTCAACTTTTGCTCTTCGATGGCTGGGCCAAAATTCACGTGTAGGAATATCTCAGTGAAATGACACAGAAAAGTTGGAATGGGGTAAACTAAGAGGTCCATATCAATCAACCAGGCCGTATTATTTGTTTGAAATTTCCTTGAAAGCGCCACTGGTGTGTTAAAGCTACAGTATCTCGGTATATCAGTACTACGCCTACTAAGGAAGTGCTTAGAGGTGAAATAACTAGTCTTTAGGGTAGTGATAGCACTAATTAAGTAAGATATGACATGAAACACATTAGATGAGCTATTATTGTGCCCTAATCCTTTCTATGTTGTCATTGGTATGTTAATTCAGCTAGATACCTCTCTTTCTAGTATACATTGTAGATACGAAGGCAAAACTAAGAGTCGTGATTTTGACATAATCAAGAATAAAAGCTGGGAATGAAGAAGAAAAAGTGTTCAGGACATTCAAATTGCCCACTTAGTGATATATTGTCCCATCTGAAGTAGTCGCTACGCTTTTTTGCTTCAACTGCCTCTTTTGAAAGTAGTATCAACGAAGGTACAGCAGCCATTCACCAGTTCAACACCAGTATTTGAGAGATGTAAGCAGAAATGGGCTCATAAAAAAGTCCTCATGGTGCTGTTTGTAGCCTCTCGTATAGAGTTGAATAGTAACCCTTGCTCTATGTATGTTTCTTTGTACTTCTACTTGTCCTGTCAGCAGTGTTGTGTTAGCGACAACATGTATACATACATCGAAAAACTCCGATTTACTGTCTGAAAAAGATGAATTCAAGTCATACAAATCTTTCTGAAAGTGTATTGGACTTAAATAGTGTCCAAACTCACTCTTGGTTGCAGTTGGTATGTATATTTGCTACATTTACCTATGATCTCATCATTTCAGATGGGAAAATAAAAACCTTCGGTTGGTATAACTCGAAAAATAGAAGATAAAAAGATGATTTCAAGAGATATACGACATCTCTAATGTTTTCTATTGCTAGAAGTAGGTGTTTTAGAGCCTCTTATTGTCTCTAGGAAATTTTCCATAGCTTTATCCTCGTTTTATCTGCACCATAGATGAGCTTCACTTTCAGGCATACGAATGACTCGCTTAAACAGCAGAGAAACATAGAAAAGAAGTAAAAAAGATGCTCATCAGAATAATGACGGCTTAAAGTATGTGATGGTCTAATTTTATCAGTAATTTATTAGTATCTCTACTAAATACCCCGTCATACTGTATCCATTGTGGAAAATACTACACAATGGGTTCAGCTGACCTATAAAATCATCAATAAAAAGAAGAAGGGAGGTAAAAGAAATAACAGAGTTCAGCTTCATATCGAATTATATGAAATGAACAAGTTATTCAAGTCTCAGGTATGTTTTTTTAGCAGTAATCATCACTAATTTTACTCATCATACACGAGGAACCAAAATCACTGTTGGTAGAACTCGATAAGATGAGTAAAAAAAAGCTGAAACCAAGAAAAATAAGAAGACTCCGGGATATCTGACTGTCACAAGTAGGTAATCACCAACTCTTTTTGTTCCTGTCATTCATTCCTCGTGTGCTTATTCTTGTTCTGTCAGCCACCTATGAAGAGATGGAGTTGAAACTTAGGACATAAGAACTTGAATAATGGCGAGGGGGCTGAGACGGTGTATTAAATGAGGCTCAAGGTACCTTCTTAGGCTATTAGTATGAATGCCTTTCGATCTTTGTAATATCTATTGCTACTGTATTCATCTCTGCTCGGTGGGCTTAATGGATGGGGTCATACTAGTGACCTCTGTTGACGAATAAAAGCTGAAACCAAGAGGAAGAAGATACAAATTGACTGCTTCTAAGTCAGAATTGCTTGATAGACAACTTTTTGATACCTCCAAATGTATATTGGGGGTGCAGTCACCCTAATATGTCAGCAGTATGAGAGAGCCGATTGGCATCTCCTATAGACAAGCAGGAAAAGTACAAATGATGGAGAACAAGACTGTAAAAATGCTGGAACTGCTACCATGGTGTTATCTAAACTACTCTAATGACGCTGATAGATTGATGCGGCTATTTTCCTCTCTATTCTGGAAGCATCAGGAAACGGAATGGTAAATCTAGATAGATTGAAGGATACAAGCTGAAAATAACAGAAATAAAGGACTCGAGATTTTCTTTCTGGCAAAATATAGGTGATAAACTACTTCACAGTGTTTCTAATACATGCTAATACTGTATTCCTCTCTGTTCAGTGAGCAGTACCGGTACATGAAAGACGTAATCAATCTTAGGGACAAGTATAGATAAGTTGAAGGAGAAAAGTTGTTTCTGACAAAGATAACTGACTGGTCCCGCTCTTTCAAGCTTACAACACATAATATACAACTTCTATTGATTCTCGTATTTATTATCACTGCGTTACCTCTGTTCTGTTAGCATCTTCGATGGAGATAAAAAATGAAGGAAGGATAACTGGGATATTCGAAGGGAAAAGTTGAAACGCAGAAGAAGAAAAAGCTTGGGACGATTATTAGTCTGATGAAATATGATTTACCAACTCTGGGGATGCTAAGAATGTTTCAATGATAGTTATTGCTTCGTTCCATTGTCATTCTGGAACTACAAGAACTATTGATCCGGTATAACTCAAGTAATTTAGAAAGATAGGATTAATTTAAGAAATTGAAGATGCTTATAGCATTAAAGATGTCTGATAGTATGTTATTATCATCTTCTGGATTGTTCTGGGCATAAGTTTTAGCTGTACTTTCTCCCTGTCCTGCTAGTAGATTGAGAGACAATATGCAAGCGTAAGACTATGCCAGTCGAAAGCAAGGAAAACACCAAATCAAAGAATGCCAAGAGCTCATAGCGTTAAACAGATCACTGTTCTTATGTTGATAACTCACTGCGGTCTAGGTTATCTCATACTGTTACATTTTCCTTATATTCTGTAATGTGAGTTCGAAAGACAAATCTCAGGTATAGGTACAAGTCGATTAATTGAGGGGAAAAAGTTGTTACTGAGCACAATGAAGGCATACCACGTTTATTCAAGATTAAATAAGTGTTAAATATCTCTTGTCGCTACTGGTATGCAATATCACAGCATTGTCTCTCTTTGTCAACACCTTAGATTGAGAGACATCATGTAGAAGTAGCGGCAATTCGATTCTCGGAAGGAGGAGAAAGCTGACATGAAGAAAAATGAAAACCTTGAGACGTCTATTAAGCTAATATTGTACGATTAGCCACTTCTGGGTGTGGTAAGTATGTTTTCATGTCTAACTTTCACCCTTCTTATTCCTCCCACTTTCAACATTAGCTCAATCGTACTTCGATAATGCATGGCAGTCCAACGAACGAAAAACATACCAAAAGTGCTCCAAATCAAACAAAAAAACAACCGGAGAACCTTTCGGATCTCCTTCTGCGAATTCTGTGGATCGAACACAGGACCTCCAGATTACTCTGACCGAAGAATGACTTCAGTCTGGCGCTCTCCCAACTGAGCTAAATCCGCTTGTGAGATTCCGAGTTGACAAGGAGAGGCATCGGGAGTCTTTTGGGTCACGTGATGCCGATTTAGGAGCTGCAAAAAGAGATGGTCCCTAGCAGGATCGAACTGCTGATCTTCGCGTTGCAAAGTAACTGCTATTTCTTATTAGCACGACGCCTTAACCAACTGGGCCAAGGGACCGGTGGGAGACGAGGCACGAAATGAGGTACAGAAGGTGAACATGGGAGAATTGGAGCCTGGAGACTGTAGCCAAGTAGTGACTCCAGAGTCTAGATTTTTTGATATAACTCAATTCAAGTTTTATGTTCTGTTTTCTCTTAGTAATTTTACTTAAGGGAACATGTATGGTAGATGTTGAGTGGTACAAAATGGTCGAAATAAGTTATACAGTTGCAATAAAGTGCCAGAGACTGATTGATACTGCGATTATGTCTATTCTTTAGCTTCGCCCCACTTGTTGAAAGTCCTGATAATTGCTAATTCCCTCAATCCAATGTTTTCCAATGCTGAATACAGGATATGTCTAGCTTTTTGAAGATAATATAAGAGTTCAAGTGAAGAACTGATGGGCTTCCAATTTTCTCTACATTTTAGAACTTCTTTTCATTTTAAACTGTTCTAGAACACCTTTATTTACTGTCTCTCAGTACTCCGCTGCTTTTCTTTCACACCTTTGCATCTCAACCATGTGTACTACAAAGACATCGTAAAGAAAGAGTACTGTATCAAAAACCTCCAAATTCTACCAATGGAGTCATAATAGCTCTGAAAAATCATCTTTGAACTTCTTTGGTTTTATTCCATGCTCTGGAAATGTATTTTGAAGACATTTCCTTCTAGAGCTAATGATTGAGCTGATTGGAGAGCGGTATAAGAGGGAAAACGTCATAGTGGACTTTAAAAAGATGCTTACAAAGATGTTCCCAGTAATAACCGACTAACATTGTTGTAAAACTCCAGCATTAGTATATCTGGCCTTAGATATGGAGGTTTTAAGGCTCACTGGAGGAAGTTCTCACGTCTAAGAAGGTGAAGACAATGAGATACGTTGGGGCATAAAAGTGAATGTTCAATAAGAAGGGTACTAGTTAGGATGACTAAAAGTTGTTTCTCTTGTCAAACTGTTTCTAATGCTGTTCATTCTAGTGAAAACGTGATATGTATAGCGTCTTCGCTATAGAGGGTATACTTATCATGAGTACTAGTTGCAGTAAAGACAAGAGTAAAGAAAGTGGGGTTGCTGAAGTTGTGTTGCTGACCTACTAGAAACCTTTCAATATCACTTTGCTTCGCCTAACAACTTTCTTCTTACTTTAATACTCTTTCAGGTGTCTGCAGAAAAGACAGGACCTGAACAGAAGTCTTGAAAGAGACATGACAAACTTGAACTGACGGTGATGAAGTGCATGGTTTATAATAACTCAACTAACTTAACTGTCTTATGAACAAGTTGTATTTCTAACCGTGATACATTGTTTGAATATCGCTCTCAAATGGTAACCCGACTTAATGATATTGCCTTGAAAGAGCTCGAATTTTGCTAAGCGGGCACAAGACGTTATTGGTACCGGTACCAATAATCATTCTCTGTATATGCGTTCACTTCTTTCTTTGGGCTGTTTACTGTTGTCTTTCGGTCTCAAACGGGCCATGAACATACATTTCAATCTCTTTATATGACGAAGATAGATGGAATAATGCAACTAGATACCAAAAAAAAACTGGTTACTCAATTCAAGAGTACTTTGTAAAGCCATCTAATAGCTAACACTTCAGTATGGTCCCCCTCAGTTATCTTTTGGTTCTTTTGTTTATTCCATAACGACATTGCTTTCTCCCCATGTATCCACCATGACAAATCCCTCCCTACATCTCCGATAATGGAGCCGATAATAAATATTAGATTGATAGATACGCACTGATCACACTCTCTGAAGTTCCTCGAACGCACAACACCTATTTTGGTTACTAATTGCGCTTTGAAGTGGTCTGATATGTATTTTGGTTGCACCCCTGAGACGTAAAGTAATTAGCCGAACGGAACTCCTAAAACACTTAATTTAACTGAAGAAGATATATCAGAAACATCATATCTCTCCAATCTCTCATATTCTTATTCTTCATACTTCTTCTATTCACTCATTCACTCTTTCACAACATAATATGTCTTCACAAAAACAATACGGCACAGTCGACATGTCAAACAACCCATTTACACCAACGAATCAGAAATTTGACAAGGTCCATAAAACTTCACTCTTCTTACTTGGATTCTTCATCATCGGAGTTTCTCTCATTCTGGTGGGAGCTCTGGTTCATGGCTTTCAAACAGGCCTGACTATGGTTGTTGTCGGCAGTCTGTTCATTCTCTCGAGTATGTGTTTCTGGATCTGGGCAGTTCTATTCCATAAACGAACGTCTGGCTACGTGCAAAAGTGATGTCAAGTCTCCGAAAAATTGCCGCTTTTTTATTTAATTTAATTTTATTTACCCCTTAATCAAACCATACCTTCCCCGCAAAAGAAGTTGATATGAAACTAAGGAGAAGTAAGTTAATGAAAAGGGAGCTCGATAGCACTTGATACACGTGTTTTTCTGGGTTTTACCGAAGATTTATTGGTACAAAATCATTTCTGGACTATTATAATTTTTTTTGCTTGATCATAAGTCTCTTATTTAAAGCATCGGAGTAGACAATGAAAGTTTCGGGATTGCCAGGTGCGCCTTACCAAAGATCTATTGTCTATCCCTTGACAGTGCATTGTTCTTATTTTCGTTTGCATCTTCTATCGCACTTTTAAAACCTGTCAGGACAGAGATATAAGCAGTATTTGAATCAAAAATCTGACGGGGACATAGCCTATAGTTCCAAGATTTCATTTCGTAGTACCATTAACTACCTATTTGCTTTATTTGTCTACTCAGGCTGTATTCCCTTGTGCAATGTGCATATTCTCTGAGCGCAAGGTTATGTTAGCACTTCAGTATTGCCATGTCGAGCTCAAACTTGACAGCAGAAAAGTGGTATAGCTGCAATAAGAGGCTCTAGATACATGAGAAGCCTGTTTGAACCTATTGACCCAAGAAAGTATTTCTAAGGCTTGGTTGAAGCCAAATACATGAATCTGTCACCAGAGAGAAATACACAGTAGTGTAGAAAAGTGCTATAAAATCCTATTCAATAACATGGGCTTCAAATGTCTTTCTTTCGCCGTATTAGGCCATATTCTTTAACTCTCCAACCTCAATCTCTTCCAACAAAAAATGCACCACGATTTTTCTCATATGGTCTCCCACTACAACTCCCACATTACTAAGCAAAAAAGATATCCTACTGCTAAGCAGCTGTAGATGTGACAACCGAGAGATTCGAACTCTCGCCTCCGAAGAGACCAGGAATTTCGTTAAGGAGTTAGCCTTAACCTGGCGCCTTAGACCGCTCGGCCAGGTTGCCTGTGGGGTTCGAAGGTGTGCTGGGCGTATAAGATCAGAAAATGATGCACTATCAGTGATTTATACAAGTACAATGCGGGTAGCTACTCCGCTAAATTCTTGTTAACTCGTGATTATTCCCTACTTTTTTACTTGTACTTGTACTTAAGAGAGTTCCACATTGTACTTGTAACAGTTTACAAACGGTCCACGACAGTATAAAACGTGATGAAGACAAGTTGAGTAAAGTAGAGTCACCATAATCACGTGGTTTGACTTGATTCTCATCTTTTTTCAAAAAAATGCTGATGGGAACATTCACTTCTTGTGTGAGAACTTTGGAGAATGTCTATATGTATAAGAGTCAAGCTGCACAACAGAGAACCGAAAAACACGAAAACGAGTCGAAGGCACCATCAGATTACTTGTACAAGTAGTCGGGTATGTCCTTTCACAGCTTACAAGTACTTGTAATATCGTGTTCGGCTCTGTTTTTCTTGTCTACTTGTACAAATTTGCAAGAATGGCGGATTCGAGTCGTAGCATCTCTCTTGAAGTTTATGACCACAAGATATCCAATAACACAGATGTAAACAGGTGCTGTTTGTCCCAGTAGTATTAGTAGCTACGTAATATTTCAATTGAGTCTTTTTTGTTTAATTCTTATCACTCTGACTCCTCAATAAGCCGCATTTAATTGGTCGAAAGCTGCATTCGTCAGAGTTGTGTTGCCACTTTTTCAGTTTTAGAAAAATCCCGCCCGTTTAGCTTAGGGGTAGAGCGTTGCACTTGTATTTCTGTTTGAGATGCAAAGGTCACTGGTTCGATTCCAGTATCGGGCAGAGTTTCTTTTTTGCTTTATTGGGATGAAGATTAGAGGAATAATGGAGAGAAATGTTCAATTCCATTCCGTTTCTTTTTGACCAACTGAATGGCAATTTTTTTGTGAGTGTGTTGATGTGTAGGATTGCGACTGGATGAGTTGCAATATTTAGTTTTACTCAATTACTTAATTGTTAATAAGTTGGCAAACTACACACTAGCCCTACTTGAGCTTATAGTGACTTAATAGTTGACTGCTATTGAGATCTCAGCTAAAAAGTCTAACCACTCATGACGCACTAGAGAAGTGCAGACATGCAATAAAAAGCGATGCAAAGACTCCAACATACATGTGATATCTCTGGGGAGCAAAAAAGACGACCGCGGAGAGGGTCGAACTCTCGATCTTACGATTACAGAATGCCAGAGGCTTCTAACAGTCGTACGCCTTAACCAACTTGGCCACGCAGTCTCAGATGAGTGCTGGGCCAAGGTAAAAGGTATAAGAGGGTGAAAAAGTGGTTGATAACTTAGTTAGTTATGGGTCACAGTGCCTCTGAACAACTCTACAACACTCTTCGTCGTTCTACCATTGTGTAGTAACGTCATAACGTTATAAGAAGTTTTGGCAAGCATTGGTAGTCTATAGACATTGAGAATCGACCTATTCTGCCCAATAATAGGCGGGCTTTAAATTAAACTAGTGGATAGGGTGTAATTTGTACTAAAGAGCCTTTGATTTCAACTTATTTGCTTTGATACCCTTTTCTAGCTTCATTATGTCGTTTTGCTTCTTTCTTAAAACGCCTGTTTCTTTGGTTCCATCGTTGATGTTCACACAACAAGCGAAAATACAGCAACAGCAACACCCCAATACATCAAAAAGTTTTTAATTGTCCGCTAATATGTCCTAAGAGCGTAATGGGCAGCTTTTCCTACTTGGATATAGCTTTTTCTATCATCTACATGAGATACTCACATGGGTGTATTTCGTCTATATTCAAGAATAATACAAGAATGAGAAATACACAGTATTAATAGTTGTGACAAAGAGAGAAGTGGCACAAATCATCAACATCGCTTAGAGAACGCAATGTCATACTTATTATATCTCAATTCAAGTTTTCCTTGCCATCTTACCGAGGTATTACGACGCGTGCATTGTATCTCTCCATCAAGTTGCTGGCAGATCAGAGATGAAGACAGAAGTAAGACATACTATGGGCTAAGGAGTACCGAGGCGCGTACTAGTAGCTATATAGAGTATCCTAGAATCATTATACGTTTTCATTTCAGCTTTTATGTATCAATTGACCGAGTTTTACCAGTAGCGACTTTAGACTGATGTGCTATGGCTACAAACTAAGAGAACTACCGCCTAAATATATACTAGAGTAGACAAACGTTATGGGAGACCATTCTGTAGCTTATTTGGCAGTCAAGGACCCTTTTTATACTGTATTAACATATTTTTCGCTTCAGTATAACAGCACATCCCACACCGGGTCTTTATCTCTTCACCTCGATGCTGTTCCAATGAGCGTAAATGTAATAATAATACGCAATAATGGCAACTGAAGGCGATCAGATCCACTAAGAGCTAGGGAGAAGCGCCATAGACTTCTATTATATCCCCTTTCAAGTTTTATCCGTTAATATATCGACTTATACCTATACCTGGTTGTACTTCTCAGATGTTGATGCACACAGAACAGAGGAATGCAGAGCAGAAAAAAAGCCAGGGAAGTTATGAGGTTAACTGATACTTCTTATTAGCTTTATGAAACACCATCAGACTCATATCTAGTAGTTATATCTATGGCGTAGACACTATCATTGAACGACCGCAGTCACTACAGATATTACTCAAGAAATGGAAAACCAAAGCAGATATAAAGAGGGATGACTACCGGTAGTTTTCAATGCTTGTTCAAGCAAGTATTAGATTGACTACGTATTGCGACTCTCCGTTCATTATGCTACTGAATTTGTCAATGTTCTGCATGAGGATAATTTGGTGAACGAAACTAAGGGCCAACACGATCAATCAAGGAATAAAGCTGCAAGCAAGTATTGTAATAGGTTTCCGATACTGATGAAAGCAATTAAAAGGTATTTGAGAACTTATAGTTGTTCCTGGGACTTATTAACACCGCATATCTCTCTCTTTATTAACTGCGAGATCTAGCGTAAGGAGATGTCGATAAATTAACGAATAAAAGTTGAAATGAAGAGAAATAAGAGAGTAGAGCTACTCTAACTTTTCACTAGGTACCCATCAACAACTTTCTCATCTCCATTGTACACCCTGTATATTCATTGTTATCTGAGATGTGTGATTTGAGAGGAAAAATGGAGGCGCAGGGATAGCCCAGTTACGTGGAAATAAAATGGAAACAGGTCTCATAAAACATTTGTGACTTTAATGAAAGCAAGAAGAATAGTCCTGTCTACTTTATAATTTTCTCTTATTGATATTGGTGTCACAATTCTTCTTGTTCCGCATACTAGATTATTAGCCGAGATCTGGGGTGGGGTGAGAAATAGTCTACTACAAATAGATGGCAAAAATAAGTAGAGATAGCGAAGAAAGAAGAGTTCATGATGTTATTCAAGCTACTAATGTATTTCTGGCCACCTCTTCTTGCCTTTTCATTGTATCTCTGCCATGTTAACCTGTTCTCTGTGTGAGTGATGGATTGAGAAAACAGATAATACTGGATATTGGAGAAATAAAACGCAAATCAAACAAGAAAACAGCCTGAAATGCTGTGAAAGACTATATAAAGACACTTCGGGATTTTTCGTAATGCCTGACAAATTTCTAACAGTATTGTTCTCTGTTAGTAAGAGTGAAAGGTTGAGAGACGAGGTGGAGGGGTATAATAACACGAATAAATGACGGATAAAAGATGAAATGATGTACAGTAAAAGGCTCATAATGTTCATTCTGGCTTATTGCGTGAAAAAACTTGCATTTACCTGCAGATGGTGCGTATTGACACCATTGCTAGCACTCTCTTGTTCATTTCATAGATTATCTGTTGGTTCGTCTCGATAAATACAGAAAGGAAAGAAATAAATAAAGACCTCAACAGACTTATGACACTCATACTAGCTGCTAGCTGTCAAAAAGTGTTTTCAACTTGCCCTATTTATTTTATCTAAAACTAGTGTGCCTTTCTATATTTTGTGAGCAGGCCACATTTAAAGCCTGATAAAATTGAAAAATCATGGAAGAAAAGTTGAATAAAGAGGGATGAGAGACTCAAACCGTACTTTATAGCAGGAAAGAAGCTGCCAACAACTTGTTCCTGCTTCAATTATGACTATTTCCTCTAAATCTACTTCATCTGTAACCACTTGATGGAGAGACAAAGTCCAGGTCGAGGTGTAACATAACTAATGACAAACAAAATAACAAATGAATTAAAATGAAATGCTCTAGGGGTCGTTCAAGGTACATTTGTGCCACTGACCACTTTTTTCTGTTTGTAGGTGTGGTATATTGCTGTTATTCACCTTTCCTGTTACTACCAGCACGGAGAGGTTAACATTAGAACCTGAAAAACGCGATTAAATAGGAGATAAAAGTTGAAACGAAGTATGACAATGCAGCCTTATTGTCTCTTTGGCTTACATCGTGCAATTAAGACCTCTATTTCTCTTCCAAATCTATTTCTGCGACATTTATCTCCATGGAAAGTATCGTCAAATGGGGGCGCAATCAGTTTTCAGGAGCAACTCCATTTTTAAGCAATACAAATTGAATTGAAGAGCTATAGGAAAACCGCACGATCAATACAATCAGTGGTACAAATATGGCCCTAATTAATTGTCCCTAGCAAGTTTCATTCCTGCATATCTCTCAACTCTGTTCACTACTCAATGAAGACGAGTACGCCTAGAGATGACTCTGTATAATGATGACAAAATGATGAAATCAGGTGACACGAAACATTCTGCGCTATTATGTAGCTATCATTGTTAGTCTGGTTGAGCTTATTGTCTCATATTCTCATGTGTTAGCGAACTGGTGTTTTCGTATCTCCAAATCATATTCACATACGAGAAGAGATTTTGGCAGTAAAAACTTAGCTGCTGCGCTAAAAAGTGGTCAGTCGTATAATATGACCTGGATAGATAGTATTGTCCCATTTACCTTCTCATCACATACTTAATTCTTCAAATGTTCGTAATGTCCCTACGCCAACCACTTCCCAACAAATCTTATATTCTCACAGAAGAGACAAAAACAGTAACAATAAATACTAGAAACGGTGTTGAGTGGCTATTAACATGGTACTAGTAGAGTAGATATTCTGGGTGTTTCACTACATTTGAATTAATCATTTCCCAACCATCCAGTCGCGTTATTCCTTTGTAACCAGTTGGCTCCACCATTAACAAGTGAGCAGATCAGGGAGGAACCATAGTATAGAAGTTACCAAGAATATCAATAAGTATTCATATACCTGAATATAGCTATAAGGCACCTATTGGGCTGCTTATCTCTCTTCATGTCAACTTTTGTTCTTCAATTCATCGAGTTTATGAAATGGTGGAGTCTGCTGTCTGTCAAGTGATGTTACGAAATAGAGAAGAATACTATCGGAAAATATACTGAGACATACATCAGTTGCAACTTAGGTACTATTGGACTGAATTACGCACTATTTCCCACTTCTTATACTTCTTGTCATCTTTTTTCATGTAATTAGTCAAGTCTAAGAATCTTGATGCTTACAGTTCAGTCATAAGAATACCTGAATTACACACTCAAGAGAACCAAAAATGAATTGGAGCACAGTGGTGGCTGTAATAAGGGTCCTGAACGTCCACCTTTTACCCCATATCAGTTTTATCGGTCATCCAAAATTCAGAGAGACGAAGTGGTGAAAACTCCTCATACACAAAATGCTGTCAGAAAACTGAACATCTGAACACTACAAAAAAGAAAAAGCGCTGATAGAAAAACTGGCTAAAACATTAGCAAAAACATACAGCTGCTTCGCAAAAAAAAAAGATTACAGCACCCAGGATTCTCGTATGGTCTCCCACTACAATACTAACTGGGCTCTCTGGTGCTTGACTATGGCTGATCGGACGGGAAGCCGTATTTTCACCAGGATATGGCCGTAACCAAACTGCGCCGACCCGGAATCGAACCGGGGGCCCATCGATGGCAACGATGGATTTTACCACTAAACCATCGGCGCGAAGTTGTGTGTATTTCTGCAGAAGGCGGTAGTATGTGGGAGGAGATTATGTAAGCCGCGGAAATCCCCCTAAAACAGTGCATCTAAGCGGTGCCGCTGAACATGATGAACATCTAGAAGTCCCATATGTAGCTATGTCTGTTCATAGCTGCATTTCTCCTCTCATTATCATATTAAACAAGTTTTTTCAAGTCCTGCAAATTTAGTGTGAAAATTACCCTTTCTGGCTAGAAGTATCTGACAAAGTGACTATTTACCGTATAACCGCTAAAAAAGTGCTTCATTTGAATTGAACAAAGTATACTGTTTTATATAGTGGATTACTTCGAGGTAATTATTCACTAACAGCTCGTATATCGCATCTAGAGAATTCATTCACTCACGTTTGAGTTTTCATATCTACTAACTTTGATACCGGTACCCTTTTCTAGCCATATCAGGAAGTTTTTGAGAGTCTTTCATGGATATGAATATTGAACGGTAATACTTTGTGTTTCTGTATTTCGAATTTTTGCTGCTGTTTCTACTCATGAAAACGCTCAGTCCTCACCTTCAAGTGCCATGATGAGATTTGATTTAATGTAGGATGAAAACGCGAAGGATTTCAGATACTAATCAAGCTGATTCAAGATTTTTTTATTGCAGCTGAGGGAAACTTATTCCTTGAAATGTTATCCTTTGTAATCTCTTATATTACTGCTAGTGTTGTAGTCATGTAACAGGACAATCCAAAGAGGGCTTTACAAGCGAAATTCGTTTTCCTAACTCCATTAGACCGACAGTCTGGAGAAAATTACTACAAGTGCTGGCTCTTTTAGCACACGGCTTATAGAGTCTCATTGTTAAAGGGTTTTATTGAACTGGCCATTACGCGCTTCTTCTATAGGAAGGTTACTCTCACCATGTGAAGTTATAATCAACCAGACTATAGGAAACAAATATTAACTGGCCCTTCAGGCAGCAGAAGTCCAAGACCTACCTAAAACACTTTTTAGAAGCTTCTACAAACTTTTATCAGAGTGCCACAGAGCATAGCGTCAGGACGGAAATGTGAGGGAGAAGCTCTCCGTTAAACATCAAGTGAATAAAATTGGAGTAATATCTTATTGTGCAGATTGTCTATGAAACTTTGGAAGTTCCTTGTAAGCAGATCAACTAAAGACGGCTTACATTGTAACTTCTTTTGAGAAACGAATTTTTCTTTTTCTTCATACATTCAAATGATTTATATGTTCATGCTAGACGTGTGATCTGTGCATTGAGTGTATTAATCAACCAGTCCTACATGTTAATGTCATTTTGGAAAGTTATTGATCTTGCTTAATAAACAAGGGGCGAAGCTATTGTAGAACTTTTCATTCAGTAAAATTAAGCTATTGAACGAATGTCCTTAAATCTGTGCCATAAACTAGCGTGAAATTAAGCTATAGACTGAATGACCTTAAACATGTGCCATAAACTAGAGTGAATTTAAGCTATAGACTGAGTGACCTTAAATCTGTGCCATAAACTAGAGAGAAACTAAGCTATTGGCTGAATGACCTTAAACATATGCCATAAACTACCGGGTCATCAGCTGATCTCTCATGCATAGCTTAATTGTTTACGCCTGACCGACACGATCTCTAGGTTTAGCTCTGATAATGCAAGATTAGATGAGATGAAACTCTAGTGTGCATATAATGGATCTAAGAACACATGCCAAGGAAAGTCAAGCTGCGATTAGTTGTTTCACACCAGTTTGAGAGTGTTCTAGTATGAGAGCAAGAAATAGCTAAATATTTAAAGTAGGGTATAGCCTATAGCTTATTTCCCCTCTCTAAATAATATAAATATAACCCCAATGTTTATAATAAGTAAGAAGCTTTATCCAAGCTAACCATCATCACCAAGAATCAGCCGAGTAGGTGTTTGGTCTCGAACATCGAAGAAGGAAGATTCTTGCTACGCCGGCTATGAAAGAGGCGTTAAGAGTGAGTACCAGTGCCTTCCTCGAGTTGATTTGCATACCAGGAGACAGGTGGCGCCCTTACGACACAAACAGGCGGCTTTCGATCACAAACACAACATACCACAACAACACAAAACAACGACATCACGACACCACAAAGACTACAGAAAGAGGATGAACGACTACTACGACATGGGCATCAGTAACAGAGAAGTTCCTGTGTCTTGATCGATGTTACAACACCGCTGTGCGGATGTTACACAAACGCAACAACAAACAGAGACACAAACACAACACATGCAACCAAAACAATAACTCAAGACTGAAAGCTAGGAGATGTGTGAGAGTCGAAGAAACACATCAGCGATAACAGAGCGTCGTCCTATTCTCGTCACGTTGAAGCTTTACTGAGATGGCAAAACAACACTCACATCTGTCTTGCAAATGAATGACGCCTTTACAAATCAATTGGTGCCACTACCTATCGCAGCTATCATCCTAAGAAAAACACCAGAGGACTCTCAGCTATTTTACTAACGCAGATGGGCGCGGTTAACACAACCACGGGTGTTGCCTGAGGAGATATGTTTCCTGACGATGTGTGGGCCGAGGGTGTCGGTTCTGCGCCAGGGTCAGGGTTCATAGTCTCACGGGTGACATCTTAATCCCAAGGAGGAATAACAATTACAGGGGAGGTGTGCGATAACCATGCCTAGGTCCAAGCATGCTGTGAACTCAGGGACAGAGTCTCACAGGGAGTGCCCCGGAAAACAAACGGCGTACATCCAAGTCAGTTTCACCACATGCAGTCACCCCAGGCGTCCCAGAGGGGAACTATGGCTGCGCGAGACGAAACACGGCTAGCGCCTCACACGTTCTCGGCGGAACCGGTCGTGTGTCTTTATTTATTCATTGATGATATTTTTGGAACTGGTGAGATTGGGGCACAGAAGCTGGTGCTCTTGGTGGAGGAAGGGAGGAGTGGCTTGTAGTTGATGGCTTGGAGCAGCAAGACAGGAAAGCAAAAGTGGAGCTTGGTAGGTGGTGAGGGGTGAAAGGTGAGGGTTTGCTGAGATGAGGTAAAGCAGCGCGTAGGCGTAGAGGGGAGTGTAGAATGGGCGGGTGTGAATACAATCGGTGTAATTGCGCGGGTGAACTAGTGTGTAGAAGTGTGGAGTTTTGATTGCCTTCAAAAGTTTTGGTTTTTTAGTGAATAGACAATGTTCATTAGACGTGGTGATTGTATGTTATATTTCTTGTAGCTAGTCCGGCAAGTGAGCTGTGTGTCGATAATAGCGTGGAAGAATGGAAATGTATGAAATAAGTGGGTGATCATTATTGCAGTTAGGTTATAGGTACCGGTAGCGTAGAAGTTACAGCCTACCGGTACTTCCGCCTACCAGTACTTCCGATAGGACTGTACTGGGAATTTTATCTGTCTTGTTTGTTAAACTTATTGGAGTTAGGAGATTTAAACAAGCATCTGATGAGTTTTGTTGAGTTGTAGTATGGCAAATGAGCCACCGAGATATGGTATCGTTGCGTCACGCTTGTCATATACATCAGTCTTGCATTATCAGTACGGTAGTAAGATGGTACAGAGAAGACCCATAGGGCTTTCCATACAGATGCAGAGCCGACAGGAATCTCTATCGTACTTCCTTAATAAGTTTTTAACACTTCTTTTCTTTATACATCTCCGATCTGTGAAAGTGAAGAAAATAGTAATCCTGTTAAAAGCACTACGAGATAGCCAAACATAAAAGCCACAATGTCACATATATACACCCGCTGGTATATTCTGTTGTATTAGCTTGTTATTAAATCTCTTTATTACTTTTTGGAAACTTGCAACATTTCTTTCATTCCATGGGCTCTTCGTATACTGAGAAGTTGCCCAAAAGTGAATTAAAATACTATTGTGGCTAATTTGGCTTGCTTAAAACTCTCCATTAGACATAATGAGTACCTCATACATACTCAAACGTCACTCGCGCCACTTTTAAGAAGTTTTTTAGTCTGGATTACGTAATCCGTGCCTCGATATACCCTTTCCAAAAAACCCAAATTTTCAGTTCCTGGCATCCTGGCCGAGCGGTTAAGGCGAGAGATTAGAAATCTCTTGGGGTTTCCCCGCGTAGGTTCGAATCCTGCGGATGTCGTCATTCTTTTTGCTCATCAAAAGGAATCCTGAAACCTTTTTTGTTTACTTGAATGAAGAATTGTTTTCTATACGTCTATTCTAACGAGCTGGCACTCTCGGAATGTCCTCCATCTCCCTTCTTTTTCTCTGTCTCTTCCACAATCTCAAAGGACTCCTCTTCAACTCCGTCAACCACATCAACCGTAGTCTTGGGACCCGTGTACCATCTATGAGCAAACAAAAAGTAGTAGCTCAGACACCCTCCCCAGACTCCTGCCAAAATCACACAGGTGTAGTTCATGGACAGTTTATCTGGGTGAGCAGTAGTTCCTGGAAACTGTAGTAAGATAATGGCGAAGAACAAGTAAGTAGAAGCAAATGAGCCAATAGCAATGGAGAGTCGTTTACCGAGATAAAAGGGCCCCGGAGTGAGTTTGTTTTGTCCGAAAACCAGTTTCAGAGTCAGTGGAATGAACCAAGCTAGATAGTTGCCTCCTGCAGAAAGAGAAAAAATGGCAGCAGCAGCAGTAGCATCAATCATACAGATGGAGCCCAGAGCAAGGGCCAAAAGAGCGTTTCCCCACACGCATCTGATGGGATTTGAGTATTTAGTGTTGACGACTTTCAGAAAGTTTGAAAACGGAAGAGCTCCGTCTCTGGAAAAAGCCCATGACTGTCTAGACGCACCAACCACGTTGGAAAGACCCATGGTCCACTGCAAACAGAAGAAAATGCACATGATTCCAATGGTCCAGTCTTTACCAAGAGTATCGTAGACTAGCTGAGCCATGGGCTGTTGGAATTTGGAGTTCAGTAAGGGAGATATATCGTGTGGAATGACTGCTGCAAAGACGATATTCAGACACGTTCCCAGCACCCAGCAAGCTCCGATCGACGAAATGATGCCAAAGGGAACGGCTCTAGTTGCGTCTGCAGCTTCTTCTGCCATATGAACGCAACTATCAAACGCTCCAATGGTCCAAATGGGTGATAACCATGTCAGAAAAAAGACCCATCCATCGGGCCATCCGTCTGTCAGATTATCAATGTGTGAGAACATGTATTCTCCCGAATTTAAATGTTTTCGCGCACCGATAGGTAGAGCTATCATGACCACCAAAATCACCGCAAAATTGATGAAAATACACATGGTCTGAAACTTGGCCATATGGTGAGTACCTAGAGATCCCACACACGCGTGAGAAACCACACAGGCTGCAAAAATGCCATAGACTGTGTATTTGGACGGGTTCCAGCGTCCGTCGGTAGCCACGATAATGACACTTGTGAAAATCTGAGCAAATCCATAGTCAATAGACATGACTCCTCCAGTTAGACCTAGAGTATTGGAGTAGCCCACTAGAAACGAAAGAGGGCGTTTCAGTTTCTCTGGAGCAAAATAAAAAGTCCACCAATACAGACCTCCAGACGTAGGCAGTGCCGATCCCAATTCTGACATTGTTAGACCCACGCTCATGACGCAGAAAGCGCATACAAACCATCCCCATACCATTCCATAAGGACCAGCCGGAAGAGTATATGAGAGAGTAGTAGCGATAGAAGGCAGCAGACCCATGATGGAAAATGCAATGCCAAACATTTGCAGCTTGGAAAAGTTGCGTTTCAGCTCAGGCTTGTATCCAATTTCAGCCAAAACCTGGTTGTCATGTGTATCGGGGGGCTTTGCTTCGGGATCGTTCATAGTGATGGTGTTTTGAGAGAAGTGTGAGAAGAAGGAGACTTTCAAAAGTGGATGGAAGTTGGCAGAAGTGAAAGAATGCTGAAAAGAAGTAGGTAATCAAACTGACATGCAGTTCCTTGAGTGATTTGGACACTCTTCCTTATATATGCTGCTCAAACCTAACACTATTGGTGCCGGTAGGTTGAGACGTGAAAGTTGGTGTTGTGGAAGAAGATGGGTAGATGGAGGAAACAGAAGGGTGATACTGTTTATATGAAGTCAAAGACATGGTTTTCTCTTGTCGCATCATCGCGCCAAGCCTTTATGCAAGCTTAACGCCTTATCACGCGTTATCTCTCCTTGTCCCCATCTTGACACGTCAAATCAGACGCATCGGCGAGAGATAAGACTGAGTTTCACGGTTTCAGATTGCAGGCTTTGGATTCGGATTTGGATAACATTTGGTTTGATTGGATAATATTGGATGGTACTGAGCAGTGGTTTATTGGAGTTCGAAGATCTACAGCTAGAGGACCGTTCGACATTGAAAAGAAGGGCATTTTCATCAGTCATAACAACTACAATAAAAGAGGGGATTAATAATACCGATACTGATATCTAACCGATAGCACAGCCTGCAGAAGAGCCGCAGCCAAGCCACAGGTGCCGGTGGAGGGGTGAGTAAAGTTAGTTGAGATGGAATCAGCCAAAGACGGAAAAAGAAAGAAGCAAAACTACCACATAAGGAAGCCAGGTAGAAGTGCTTAGTGTATACAAGACTAGAAGCACCATATGAGAAAATGAAAGCAACTATTGAAGTAAGGATATGAGATTCTCTTCATGCATCATTGAAGGATACTTATGAAAGGCTGCTCCTTCTGCTATCACTACCAGAAATGAACAGAAGCAGCTCCTGGACGTTTTTGGATGTCTCATGTACAGTTCCAGGTCATATACCTGATTTGTAGTGCTCATATGATCAAGGGAAATGATTGAAGTGCGAAATTATAAGAAAATAAAAATAAAATAGCGTCGTAAAGAGCAATTAAGAGATATGAAAGATGTCATCGGAATCCTTGTTCCTAGAAAATGCAGGTTTGGTTCATTCGTTCCATTGAAAAAGAAAGACAAAAAGAATGTCGAAGGGGCATTGTTGAAGTGGATGTACTATAATACAGCAGGGTAAAAGGTCAGAGTGCGACTCTGAGCAATCTGCGGACTTTTTCAAAGTCTTCAGGCTCTCTATTCGGAGTTATGATACTTATTGGTAACAACAGCTACGCTATCAATCTCGTAAGAAGAACTGAATCCATGGGAAAGACAATACAAATAGCTCACCACGAAACAGGCAATAATTATTACAAATTTGAAGCCTTTAAAATCACTTGTTTGAGACATTGCTACACCTATTCCTACCCCTGTCTTGACTATTCTAAGAACCGCACTATATAGGATCTTTCTCAGTGTAAAAAGTTGATAATGAAGAGCCATTACATCGAATAGTGTACATCATTACCCTTCTTTGTAGTTCAAAGTCATTTTAATACTTCAAATTGGGCCAAGTTATAATTGGTTGAGTGAATGGTGGACTTTCATGTTCGGTGACATGACTGAATAAGGCAAAGAAGAGGCTATGATGACAAATGAAGCACATAGACTTGAGTCACAACTACAATATGGTCTTAGCACTTCTTCAACAGGTTTCCTTTGACCTTAAATAACTTTTTCTTACTGGTTATCCTCAGATATTGTCTTTCAATTCTGCACAGGATCCCTTTAAAGAGTCATACTTGTGACCCTTTCATGGTGACAGAGTGCTTTGAGTGGCTTTAAAGCCTTATATCTCTCGATAAACATCATTTTCTGAATCTCTTCTTAATTTGTAACCAACATGGGAAATCCCATGCGTTGAACAGAACATGACTATCTCACTAGCAAGGGAGATGATGACTACCGATAGTAAAAACCAGAAATAGTTGTGACGTGTTGAGTCAGTCAGCTTGAACATTTATTCACCACTTGATGGGTTCCTCCTTTCTCCGACCCACTGTCTCATATCCCATTTTCGACATCTTCAAACTCAGGCGTCTCCACCGTAATGGGTGTTGACAATAATGGTATTGACTAATATCCAGGATCTCAAGGGCTAGCAGGTCTTCAATCAGCCTAATCAGTCTCAATTACTTACATATTTACTCCACATATCGAGTCTTCCTCCACTTTACTCTCTTGTAGTATGCTGCCTTACACCGCCTACACTGCCCCATGTTCAACGAAGCACTGTTACACATTTATCTTCAGCTATAACAGATCTGCACTGTGCCAACATGTGAATTGAAAGCCCCCATTTCGCCCTCTCCTCTCCTTTTTCTCCACAATCATCTATTCTTCTTTCTTCTCTACACCCCCTCCTCCCCAACTACCTCCCAACTAACTCTCTCGTCCTCCCAACCAGCCCACCCCTGTTACTTCAAACTTTACCCAGCCACGTGAGGAGACAGCAGGGTAGAGTGAGTGATAATAATACCACCAAATAAATAATAATTTCCCATCTTCCTCAATAATCTGCTTACTTGTCTCGCCACTCTTCTGCAATCTATTTTAAACCAGATTGGTCTCCTACGCACCCCCACACACTCTCCCCAACCCTAACCCTCAGTACACTACTAAGCTCACCACTTTCTCACCACTCTACCACAACACTTTGCTACAATGTCGTCGTCCATGCCGTACGACCCGTACGCCGGCGAGAGCCAGACGGCCAGCCATCACCAGGGCAACCACAAGACGGCCGCCATTCAGGCCCAGATTGACGACACGGTCGGAATCATGAGAGAGAACATCAACAAGGTGGCGGAACGAGGAGAACGTCTGGATTCGTTGCAAGACAAGACTGATAACTTGGCTGTGTCTGCGCAGGGTTTTCGACGGGGCGCCAACCGGGTCCGCAAACAAATGTGGCTCAAGGACTTCAAGATGAAGATTTGCTTAGTCATTGGAGTGATTATTCTCATTGTCGTCATTGTCGTGCCCATTGCCGTGCACTTTTCCAAGTAGAGCTAGAAGAGGCAGAGACAGATACACGGAGACAACGAGACAGAAGAGAGATGATGAAGGATTGTGAGATGATATAATGAATGAATACTAACTGTGAAGGAAGGGGTGAAGGTGAGGAAGGAGGGTAGGGGCGGTGGCCGAGGAGAGAGAATGTGTGGATAGTATTGGAAGTGTTTTAGGAATATTCTTTTGGCTGTGCTATGGTTCTTGTGGGTATTACTATATTCATCGGCACGTATTTTTGTATTTTTTTCCTCAAAATCCCATATTTGTATCTCGATGTGTAGTATTGGTTAGGATTGGATTAACACGTTCATAGTAATAACTCACCTAATCTATCAAGCTCATACTGTTATGATCCACCAGTGGTTTTATAGTAGCGCGTTTATAGGCACGTGTTGGAGCTATTGCATCTTGAGCTAGAGCGATTAGTAAGACAAGTTTAGAAAGTGGTCTTTTGACCCTACAGAGCGTAGAATATTGCAAAACATATGCATTTCGCTTAGTCAACCATCAGGCTTTTTACAAGGTACAGAAATGTTCTGACACCCATACATTTTCGTTCCCTTTTCTATAAATGACCTTTCCCCATCCATCTCAACATACATTGCTCATGTACAGATCTGCATGTTGCTGCATATTCCACGCGACGTATGCACGATACCGCTCGTGTGAGAGATGACAGTGACATGTGTCGACTTTATGAGACAGTTGTCAACCCGACCAAAATGGAAAGTCCACCGAATTATGAAAAAACCGTCTTTGTATGATGCGGTGAACTTAAACTCGATGTGGCTATGACGTTACTGAACGAAGAAGATATTGAAGATGGATTTGATATTGAAGATGAAGAGGAGGATGAAGATGCGGAGATGTTGAGGAGTTATTAGGAGACCTAACGATTGGGAATTCAAGATTCACTGTTGAAGAAAGTGGTCCATCAAGCAGATGTCTACTACATGAGTAGACTCCATGACTTCTGTACAGATACTCTTCTACACAGACACTCCACCTCACAGACTGTAGGACACTCACAGGCTGAAACACCCTTCTTTCGTCAATGCAGAATATCACCTCTACTCCATGCTACTTCGGGAATAGGCTCCTCTGTGTCGACAGATACGATGATCTACCACCCCACTGAAGGTGTTCTCTTTGAGCCGTGAATGGATTCAGCAGCTCCTCTTCTCTAGTCTATGAAGTCTCTACTCAATGAGCTCTTCCTTATGAACAGACAACTCTTCTTTGTGGATGGCCATTCTACCTAAGGATGTCCCCTCCAAGTCGTGAGCAGTTCCACCTTCATAGCATATTTTGAGTGTCTTTCTTACTTCATGAGATGGGTCTTTTACAACCCTGTCTACTCTGTCTCTCTACCAGTATTTCAATAAGCAGAGCGTCTTCTCAGAAACAGACAATCCTCTTAACCAATTGAACGATCCCTTCTTACGCAACTGATGTCTTCCACGGCATGAGCTGACGTCTACCTTACCTGTATATACTTCATGATTTGATAACCACACGTGCCTCTGACCTTTACATACCAGGATCAGTGAGAAGTAGTTTATTACCTACAAGCAGCTGTTATGAACGTCTGTGTCTGGTTAATTCTCCTTATCTACTAAAATCTCTGGTAAATACAGTTTACCTGTGCATCATCATGGTCTTTCGTTTAATAATTACAGAATAGAGAGTAATACGATCTTATGAACATCAGAGGCATTGACTAGACTGTCGATTATCTATTAGTAGTCATTAAAATTGGCTTCAGTCACTTTTTGTACTTCTCCGTAACTTTTTTTCTTCAATTCTCAGATATCGAAGTCAATATTTTGAAAGCCTTCAGAACAGAGCCGAATACAGTAGTAAGAAGTGCTGAGGGAGAGCAAATATAGTCTGTATTAATACAATGACTCATATCAAACGTCCTGAGTCACTTTTCTTGTCCATAATCAGCTTATATTTGCTATTTGATCTACTTATTCTAGCTAGAATTGTGGGTCTACCTTAAGCGGACCGACAGAACAAAGATATAACGTAAGATTGAATACCAGAAACAACAAGATGTTGATAATATTATACTAATAGCTATATGAAATGTGATGAAAGCTTTATATTGCCCATTTTCAGCTTTTCTTCTTCAAAACACATGTCATGCCTGTCCATGTTTCATGAATGATGTTTACAGATGAAATATATGAAGCATGAGTACGCTTAAACCACAAGTAAAAGTGTCAATTCGTGCTGTAATAGCTAGCAGGATAAATCTAGTATATTCTCATCCTTTATTTCAGCTCATTTACGCCAAACTCTCACTACCGGTACCTAGGCTTTTGCTAGTATTGATACTCACAGAAGAGTGAGATATTAGCCAATAATTACTAGCCAAATACATCCAGAAGCTGAAACTTACTCACCTTCACCCATTCTGAGCATGTTAAAGAGCTTGCATCGCTTATTTTCCACTTTTATTCTTTCACTTATTATATTCGTACATCTACATATCATGTTCAAGCAATGAGGTTGATGAAAGAGAGAAATACACGGTAGTAATAATTTAAAGAGGTAAGCAATTGTACAACACTAGCTTAATCAACGTCTCCAACTGCTTAACCTAACTCATTTCAACTTTTCTTCATCTGTAATCAGTTTATCCCTTCTGTCTACACCAGAGGTTTTAACAGGACAGCACTTAAGAGTTCTTACTTACCAATCAAAGAGGGTAGTACCCCATAGATTACTACTGGCTCCACTGACCACCCTAGAGCTTCTACGTTTCTTACTTTCATCTTACTTTCATCTTTTAGAAACGATTATCAAGTATTCCAATTGTGACTTGGTCTTCCCTTAATTATTCTTAAGAACAGAGAAGAATACATTTATCCAAGAGGCACAATAAGTTAATATTTTATACTATTAACACTTGGTAACTCGTATTATATAATCTTTCTACTTCTTTTCAACTTTCTTTTGGCAACTTATCCAGTTATCAAATCCTGAGACGTTTGACTCTGTCCATGATGCTTATTGAAGAGTAATATAAAGCAGTAACGTGAGACTATCGCATGTAAAAGTAGTTAGTCACTTACTATGTGCCATATAGAATGTCATTATCATTCTATTCTACTTTATTTCAACTTGTAATGGTATATTTTGTGCATCACCCTTATGCTTGCATTTGGTCTCTCATAATAGCGGCTGACAAAAACGAGATTAAAGCACTAAATACTCGATTATGTAGGAATAGAAAGTGTCCAGTGATCTACTAGTAGCTATTAAAAACTTATGGCTCTGGATTTACTCTTGATTTCACCTTTTCTTGTTCCATTTTTATAGCTATACCAGCTCAGGGATTTCCCCCACTTTTTAACCCACTCAAAAAGAGAGATAAATGAAGCAATAATAGATAATGACTGCAACAAAGAGTGACAGGGTACTAAGTCATAGTTGAATAAACGTTCCATGGCTTTGTTATCCTTCAGTTCTACTTTTTGCGTCGAGTTACCAACAAATTCTCACACCAGCGTTCTTGTCATTCATGCATTGGGATGTAAGTCGCTTGTTCGGCAACCAAAAGTTGATATGAAGAAAGAAAAGAACGATATCCACATCTTTGACTATATTTATGTATGACTGACTACCGGTACTTTTCAATGTGATGGTATATACATTAGGGATATCGTTTCTACTTCTGACACCCTAGGACTGGTTAAATCGATTTCTACGGAAAGGGGAAAGTATGGCATCAGTATCTACTCGAGACATATATTAGTAGTATATTGTTTACAATTAACTACGGCGACTACTTTTAGACAGTTATACTACGTAATTCTAGCTTTTATTCTACAATAAATCGACATATGATGCTAGTGGCTTAGGGGTTCAATTTGCATGTACTTGCAAAAGAGGAAAAATACACTTGAATACGGACCTACCGCCACAAATACTTCAAGAGCTGCACAATACAGAATAATCAAATGTCCTGAGAACTTTGCCTTACTTCATTTCAACTTTTCTTTGTTATTCATTCCAGTTCTCCTGGCTCCCAGTTTTGCTCTCCAAACTCTGTTCATACAGCTGTGAGGAAAAGAACGTGATTCTAGAATTCTGTGAATGCAAAAGCAGTTTATTACAGATTTATAACTAAAATTGTGACACATATTTTCTCTTATACTTTTATTTATCATATCTTCCTTATTTTTCATGCTTTTCCTGATACCTAAGTTTGTCCTTCTCAGAACAATCGAATACAACGGTAATGCATATCAAAGAAGTGTAATAGAATGTTGACTGTGTACACGAAGCTAGAATTAGCAGGCCAGGTTTGTTTCTAATCTTCATTTCACCTTTTTTTCCTCAAATAGCGAGATATTCGTACGTCTATGTTTGTCTCTCCAACTGCAATGCACCAAGAACAGAGATAAACAGGTGTAGTATAGACTAGGGAGAACAGAAAGTAGTCCCCTACAAACTAGCTACCCTCTAGTACGTTGGGAAACTTTTCTATGTCTTCATTTCAGCTTATATTGCTCATTTTTCCAAGTCATTGCTGTGGTTGAATTTGTCTCACCTTCATACTCACAGAGAAGTCTTAAACATAGCTATAAAATAGCCCAATGAGTACTGAATGTAAAGCCATTCATTATTGTCCCCATTTAGATAATTTTTTTGCACCTTACTGTTTCTGATTGTTAAAAATACACCAATAACCCACTTATCTTTACGCTTACTGTACCGGTACTGGTCCGGGAGATGATGACAGAACCGAATATTATAGCAAGAATGAAGACTATCAATCAGAAAAATTGACAGCGACGTACTTTAAGACCGAAAAAACAACATGGATCTTCTATTTCATGTATTTTCAAATTTTTCCTATCGGCTTTTCGAGCCATACTAGATTTTTATCTTCCAACCTGTGCAGTTCACAGAACAGAATAAAACCAGCAATAAAAAAAACCAACAGCTATAATAAGCTGTTTGTTGTCTACTGTAAATCAAATGATAATGCTATGTTTTACATCTATTATCTCTTTTTCGATATCATCTCTTGAGTACCGGTACACGAGTTACTCTTTCACCTACGCTACGCCTACCTGCTGGGAATAAAAAGCGAGAGGAAAACATGCCAGAGCAAACAAGAAGTTTGCAGGTGTCTAGTTCTGGCTTGAATGAACGTCCTAATGTCCACAACTTGTTTATCTTCTATTGTTTCGCTAATCATTCGAGTTGATCCGGATAATGAGGTTCGCCTTTAATATTACCTACAGAACAGAAAGCTGGCATAAATCGATACAATAAACAATAAAAGCTGAATATAAGAGACTTGATAGCTTTCAGAGATCTTTAATCGTTACCAGTATGTATAAAACAGCTTCTTCTTCTCACTGGGATCTTTTACTGTATTTCCTGCTCGGTAGGTATTGTGGGTTGAGAGGAAAACTCAGGGGCGTACTCACCCGAGCTAAAGACGAAAAAAAGCTGAATCCAAGTAAGCTAAAGCCATCAGTACATTCAAGCAGATACAATTGTACATTCCATTAACTTTTCCTGTGCAGGTTGCTCCTCCTCTTATATTAATATGTTCTGTGGGCATAGTACTGGTACGTGTAAGAAAATGTTCAGGAGAAGTTGGTATATAACAAGGAAAAAAGTTGAAATGAAGAAATATGAGATGTCTCGGATGATATTTAAGGCTATTGGTAAATAGTTTAACCTCTCTTTTGATCCTATATATGTTTTTCCTGCGTTCATCTCTGTTCTATTGACAACGTGACTTTTGAATTACCATCTACACATATGAATGCTTCAGTTAAAGAAACAAAAAAGATGACATAAAGGCGAATAAAGTGTTGAAGACATTTACGAGGCCTATTTCTTTAGATGTGATGCTCTTCTTTGCAGTTGGGGTATTTATTTCTGTTGTATTAGCCTCTTACAAACAAAGAAGCAAAAATAGACACGGGTATATATTGACATATCGAGAGAATAAGTTGAAATGAAGAGATATAAGAGTCTAGGGTGTGTACAGTAGTCAGTACCGTAGCTGGTAAATCATTACCTTTTCTTGTCCCTGGTACTATTTAACCGCCCATTGTTTCCACGACGAGATGCAAGCGTAGAATTATCTCGATGTAATGGCAAAGAAAAGATGAAAAGATGAAGCAGAAATGAACTGGGAGCGTTTATACAGCGTCAGTAGTGCGTGATTCTACTTTCAGCTGTTGTTTGCATTTTATTTCTTTATTTATCTCTGTTCTAAGTACTGTAAGTGTACTGGCCAAAATCATCGACTGCCATAACTCGATCAAATGAAGAACATTAGTTGAATAGAACTGAGATAAAAGACTTACAGCAGCTTATCCCCTAATAGTAGGTATCTGACTACTTCTATAAGTCCCTTATAGGAAAAATGTTACACTCAGCGTTGTTCTTTGCATCACTAATATGTGGAAGTTACTGAAGGGGCAGTGAAAAACGACAGAACAACATACAGGAGACAGATACATGTAACCAGTAGCAGTCAAGGACCTACGGTGAACATTCTCTGTTCTCTTCTGCTAACAACCATCTGCTATATATTTAAAAAGCGAGCCATCCTAAGTCCTAGTTTCTGCCTTTCCCACTAGGACATTACAGGGTGGAAGAAAAAGTGGCAGGACAACAAAAAGCTTGCAATAAATAGTGGCTCATAATGGGGAACTAGCTGCAAACAACGTTCTGAGACTTTTCTCAGTCTCGATTTCAACTTTTATTTATCGATTAGTCGTCTTACCCTTCCGTGTAGATTTTGTGTAGGTGCTGACAGAACAGAGATATATCGCTAGTGAAAACATTGTAGAGATATTAAGACGCTGTTTGATATCCAGTTAAGCCAGTGCAAAATACCCTCGATATGTTATTTCTATCTGATACAGCTTTTCTTCAATAAAGATGGGGTTATACAGGTTGTGAGAATGGTTTCTCACGATGGTGTACAAAAAGAGCGCTATGCAGCCAAATATTAAGTCAGAGGAAAAGAAAAACCATTAGGAATTTGATTGTAGCCTTGAAAAGCAGCTTAGGCTTCTGATATCTTTCTGTTTCCTTTTCTGTTCTTCAATCAATGTTTTTCGTCCAGCGCAAGTATTACACTCTATTGATGACACTGATAGAAGTGAAGAAATGAAGCATTGATGCAATGTAGGCATCCCAAAGTGGTGTCAGCTACATCAATAGCTAGCTATAAACACCTTCAGCTATTCTTCTTACTTCATTTCACTTTTTGTGTGTCAATTCTTTGATTTACCCGTACCTCATCATAGTCCCTTTAGAGGTCACAAAGCAGACATAACAGCTGTATTAAGCACATAAGAGATACATGACAAACTCAACTATTTTTGGAAAGTCTCCTTAAGCGTCATCACAAAGCTCTCTTACTTCATTTAAACTTTTCTCTATCATTCTTCGAGTTCTGCCAAGTGCAAGTATTTGTCAATCATTATTGGTGATCGCAGAACCGAGAGACATGCAATAGTATCGTATAACTTGCTACCAGAATTGGGAATATATCTACTACAATTAGTACCGGTAGCCGTATAACTCGTAATTTCCCGCTATCTGCTATACTGTAAGCTTCATTCTTCAATTGGACAAGTCACCGTAACCCATGACTGACTCTCTAAGGATGGCGTAAAAGAGATGATTGTAGCAGAAATGGGTATTAGCCACTACGAATCTGCCTAGCTAAGCTAATGATTATGATAGCCCATCATTTATCTAGATTCACCTTGTATTTGCAAATCAATACACTTGGCCCCCCAGTATTAGAATTGGTCCCTGGAGTCATTGACGCTTACTGAGCAGGGAAGAATATGAGATAGAATCATGAGAAGTTGTTGATAGTCCACTGTCACTATTCATTATTTATATGGGCCTCTTGTATATCTTTCTTCCAGCTTTTCTTCACCGTTTTATCAGATTGTAAGTATTGCTGCTTTGGTCTCTCCTGTATGGTTTTCACAAAAAAATGAAGTAAGCACCGCTAAAATGTCATTGAAACACAATAGAGCTGTATATTACATACTAGAATGTGAGTATACTATATGTGGCTAATTTGATTGTTTCCCTACAACTTTTCTTCCTCAGTTGGTGATGTTATACTAGCCCATGGTTCGTTCCTCCTTCAGTGATGTTCATCCACGAGTGGTGAACTTAGCACTAGCAGGTTTCTACTGAACCAAAGGTGGTAGGCTATACAATAGTAGTATACGAGTCATATTGGCCTTTTTTCAGACTTCCTATCATCTTTTACACACTATTGGTCTACACATTCCAATGATTGCATGCCACTCAACTTTTGATACTTACCTAACAGGCAAGAGTACGATGTAAAGAACGTATCAATAGCTATAAAAAGTATTGAAAGACTTTACTGGCGGTCACTAAAACAACATGGTAGCATCATCTTTCTTTATTTCATCTTTTGTTCTTCTATTCATGGAGCTATACCAGTCTAAACATACTCTTGCGATCAGTGGTGCTCAGAGAAGAGAGGCAACTATGGTAGTAATACACTCAAACTGTACCTAAATGTCACCATTAACTTACATCATTGTTAATAAACGTCCAGGGCATCTATTTATCTTTCTTTTCTACTTTTCGTCGTTATCTAATCGACTTTTTCCTACACCAAGTTCCCCTCAATTGTTAATGTGTGCACTACAGACATAAATGGCATTTTAAAAATGAAAGAGCCATCGAATAGTTATTAAACACGTATAGTGGACAGTCTTGAGCACAGTTAGTCACTTATGATACTTCATTTCAGCTTATATTCTTTGATTTATCGTGATATTTCAACTTGTGCAGTTCGTCTCAAATTAGATATTGATAAAACAGAGATATAAACTGAATCCGTCTATAATAAAGCAGTATGAGGTGGCCAATAGTCTAATAAAGCCTTCTTAGAATGTTCTGGGCTTCATAAATTTATTCTTTTCAACTTTTGGACTTCCACTTTTGGAGATTGTGCGTATCCTGTAACTCGGTCTTCCAAATTGTAGCCAAAAAACGGAGACAAATACTACACAGCATGTCTAAGTTGTCAGTGAGCTTTAATTACCATTGGAACCATTCATGATCAGTCGATTCACCTCTATACTGCTTTCATTCATCATTTTATCAGGTTATTACAACCTTTAATTTTTGGTGCTTATTAAACAAAAGCAGGTTCAGCTTATACGTACTGCGAGTTGCAAAAGATAGTCTGTGAGACATTAGAGCTCTTCTTGAAACGTTCAAGTCTCTTATGCTGCTTATTTTGAACTTCTGGTTGTTATTGGATCGATGTACTCCTACGCCTGAATTGTCCTCCGGAAAGATACTGTGAGAACAGTGTGATATACCATAGATTTCAATACCATAAACAACCAGAACTAATGATATAGGCACTAGTATGGATTGAAATAAAGATGAGCTCTTTGAAATATCTCTTTTCAACTTTTCTTCATCAATGTTCGAGTTATGGCAATTCGTACTATTAGCCTCTCCATGTTATGCAGAAGAAAGGTGGTAAAGGTCTGTTAAAACTTGAAAACAGACATAAAATGTGATCAATAGCACTTTGATAGCTATTTCAACGTCCATAACACTCTATAGAACAACCCATTGCTTTTTCTTCGTCAATAAACCAACTTTTTCCTACGCTCGTTTGCGGGCAACCGGTGTGTCACACCGAGAAAAGAGGAAACGGAGCAATGGCTTAGCTAAAGAAGCTCAACAGTCTCCACACCCTTGTTTGTGGCCACATAGAGAAATAATTCTCTCTTCTACTACTTCCTTTCAGCTTTTTTCCCACAAATACTCGATTTATCACTACGGCCATTTTTTGTCTCTCAAAATGATATCGACTGCAAAGTGAAAAATGCTGCTGAAGTAAAGATCATCGAGGAAAACAGAATGTTTATTACATCATACTAGCTTATTAAACGTCATGAGCATCTAATCTTCCTTCATTCATATGTTTCTTGGCCATCTAACCGAGTTATCTCTACGCGTGCTGTTTGATCTTCAAGCATTACGAACGAAACAAGAAAAAATACAACAATAAAACATAATAGGGGCAATGAAAACAATATTATACCAGTTAGTAGCGACTAAACGCATCCCAAGTCTTTTGATTCTCTTCATTTCGCTTTATTCTTTAGCTTGTCAATTTTTACCATTCGCGTATTATTGTCTTCCGCATGATGGTTACAAAATAGTGGTATATAATGTTCAACACAAACCAGATATGTATGAAAGCTGTTTCCCACTTACTACTGGCTACTATAACTGTCACCATCTACCTTTCATTCCACTCTGCAGGGTTTTTTATTCCTCATTTTCTCAGCTTGTACTACCCCGTGGCTACTAATGCTTACAGAGTAGAGCGAAATGTAGCAGTAAAGCATGCTGAGAACATCCTAAAGTTGTGTATCGTAATAGTTATCATCTTTTTAGACGTGTCAAAGACATTTCTGTACTCCATGCCAGTTTTTAGCTGTTATTTCATCGAGTTGCCACTACATGTACATGTGACTTCCCCCTGCGAAGCTCACATAGAAGAGAACTATACATCGGTAATACGTATTAGAGGCACAAGTAATACCAGATTTTATACAATGACTCTCCATTAATGACAAGGGTCTTTTTCCTCCATCGTTTTCAGCTTTCCTCTGTCACTTCTTCGAGATGCCCTTCCCCCTCATTTTGTCTCTGCATCCATGATTGAACTGTAAGCACAAGAAAGATCATTGAAACTGGTTCAGTAGCAACAGAAAGTGCTATGACCCTTCATCATATATCAACAAGCTTGGGGGGACTAGTTTTTCCCTTTATTTCAGCTTTTCTCTGTTATTTATTCGATATATACGGCGCTTGCTATAGGTCTCTAAATCAGTGATACAAATATGAACGAGAATAAAGCAATACATATACAAAATTATTTTACTGTCAAAAATATAACTCAAATGGCCAATAGTACCAGTGAAATGCATCAGGGGAGTCTCTTTTCTCCTATTTTATCTTTTCTCTATTCTTCTACAGCCTTCGGTGTCTTTATCTTCATACATAGAAGGAGATACTGAATGTAGCAATAATGAATTCTGTCACTAGAAGCTACCCGTACAATAATTACAGCTATTATTAACATCCTAAGCACCTCATCTTACTTCACTTCTACTTTATTTGTTATTTAATCGAGTTCTGTTCAGCCTTGGTTTAGTATCCCAATATCAGAAGAGATTAATACAGCAATAATATACACCACCAACGACTATGATTAGCTATTTACATATTTTTCAACTTGAAAAACGTCAAGGAGCTCTCATACCATTTCATTTCAGCTTTTATTTGTTGTACAAGTGACTCATCTCCATGCATCATCAGAATTAACATGAATAGTAATACTCGATCATTGGAAGATTAAAAGATGAAATCGTAAGGTACACAATACACCAGACGTTTTTGAAACCCAATGGTAAGTTTTTGAGCACTCTATAATTATATAAGTGGCTGCTGGAGTACATTTGTATAGTTTCAGCTTCTTAATTACCGAGATCAAATGTAGTCATAATGATACCTCCCACAAAACTTAGGAGAGCTGAAATGAAGTATGAAAAGAATCTCATGACACTCAATGCTGTTCATGATATATTTTGGACGTTTTGGGTATGCTTTTAGTGCATATTACCTATACATTCACCTCTTCAGTAAAAACTTCATGGATGAAGGCACAAAAGTTATAGTTGGAAGACTTGATAAATAGCAAAACGAAGTAAAAGAAGTGGGTCACTAGAGTTCAAGGTGGTTTTAATAGGCAAGTACAATTAATGGACTCTCTGGTAGATATCATAGCATCAAAATCTCTTTTTCTGGGCATTTTCATGACTGACTGGGGTAACTTGATAAGTTGAAGAACAAAAGCTATAATGGCAAGATGTAAGAGGTTCAGAACGTTCAGCGTGACTAGGTAAGTAGTAATGAGACACACACTCTTCGTCTTAGTGCACAATCCTGCTATATTTCACTCCGAGCTGCTCGCAACACTAGGAGAGAATAATTTAAGCTAATAACCCAGTTGTAATAACGAAGAAAAGTTGGAAAGGACCAATATAAGCAGCTCAGAACAGTTATCCAGCTATAACTATGCAAATGTATACCTCCTATTCTTTCTGGGATATACCACTACCGGTACTGTATATATCCTGTCTCTGTCAACCTCATTGTTTCAGAAATAACATGTAGACATGCGATACCGGTAGGATATGATAAGTAAAGAAGAAAGCTGAAATAAAACAATGAGAGACCATGAAGATGCTTAGACTGTCTACCAGTCTGTGACTTTGGCTTCTGGGTTTACCTTGCTTATTGTATTGTCTCATTTTTCTCTTTTCCATGAACATCAACATTAGCAAGGAAAACGATGTATAGCGAAGTGTTAATAATACATATTAAAAGCTGAATTATAACACAACAAGTCTCAAAATAAATTCTGTTAGCTATTTTAGTGCGAACTGACCCATTATCTTGTGTATCTACGCTACTGGTGTTACATACACCTCTTTTCTGTGAATTTCGTACATGAGATAAAAAACGTGGTTGGGCTTAACACAATATATTGATGATTAAAAGCTGAAAATGAGCAAAAAAGATGACTCATGACGCTGTAAATGGTCATTAAAACACACTTTAGCATCTTAACTGTTCCTGGTACTCATATCTACAGAATATATCTATTCTGTTTAGCCACCTTGGGTTGACCCACATTTCAGACCAAGGCATTTCTCGAGAAAAACGCAAAAAAGGGGAGAAGAAGTAATTTAAGAGTCTCATAGCAGCTAATATGTATTATTGATCTGTAACACTTTTCTTCGGTTGTACTTGTTACTACTTGTACTATATTCACCGTTGTTCCTACTGCATCAAAAAGCAAGGGTCGGGGTATCGTGGTATATTGAAGAATAAAAGCTGTAAATGAGTTCAAAAAGTGACTAATGACAATTATGGGAACTACAGACTGGTAATCAGCTGCTTGTTCAAGTTACTAGTGTACGTCTCAAATGTATTTCTCTCTGTTTTGTTTCACCACTTGAAAACCCAATATATACAATTACCAGGTAGTATAATTCAGCAAATTGAAAGTAATAAGCTGAATTTTGTAGATATATAAGGTTGAAAGTAGTATTCATAGTTATTGATAGATGGTTGCCCAGTTCTTCTTGCCGTATGTTGCCCTAATCCGGTTTTATCTATGTTATATAGACAGGTAAGGCCTGAAGACAAAATGCAGACTTTGTTAATTGGTAAAGAAATGAAGAAGTGGAGTCAGAAATGCTTCTCAAAATTCTTGGAACGCTTGTAATGATGAATCAGGTTACCTTATCTCGTTTCTGGCATAAACAAATACTGCGTATACACTTCTCTGTTGGCCTCTTTAATGTGGAGCTGGAATGTAGGCATAGGGATAACTCGATTGTTTGAAGACGAAGGTCATCAATGGGGTAGGGAAAAATGTTTTAAACATTAACCAGTCCAGTAATCCGCTACTCGCTAGTTTATGGAACACTAGCTATCTTTTTTTTCCGTGAATTTGATTCATTCTGTGGATAGCATTGATAGCAATAACATGCAGAACTGAATATGTCGAAGAGATAAATCTGATATTAAGTATCTTGAAAGGCTCATACAAGTGATTATAGCTAACCGTAAGTATTAGAGAACTTCTGAAAGTTCTTGGGGTGGAATGCTGCCATACTTTCCCTCTTTTGTGAGTACTGCTACTTGAAGTGAATTATAGTCGTCGGAACAAGTCGAAAAATCGGTGAGAAAACATAGCATAAAGTGGGAAGGGATTATCATGACATTTAAATGGCCCTATTATACCCTGTATTAGTTTCATACTGCTGTTTAATCATGTTTTTTTTTTACATACAACTCTGTTCTATCAGTACCGGTATAGGAAAGGATGAAGGTCGAGAGTTGGGAGGGCTTTCATCAATTGAATAATGGATACTGAAAAGATGTACAAAAGCAAACCGATGACACTCTCAATTGCTTCCAAAAGATTGCCAACTGTTTATTACGTGTCTAGATGGTTTAATAGCAGTATTTCTCTCTGTTTTATATGCAACTCCTGGTGGAGTTTTTCTAGCGACCGATTTGAGATAGAAAAAAGTTGGAATAAAAGATAATAAGCTCACCATAGAGATTTTATACTCATCGAAACTCCATGGTTCCAGTTTATTCTTTACACAAGTTATTTATTCCCAAGCTCTACTCAATCCATCTTTCTGATTCTAGACAGTAAGCATATCGAAGGTAAAGATGGTGTTAAAGTATGCTGAACCTGGTTGTGGAGTAATAATAACTTTTAGTAGGGGTAACTATAGCTTTTCAATTGCCAAAATTGTAATTTTATCTCGCTAGTCATGGTATTTTTCAAATTGACGACCTTCTCTTATGACTGCAGTGTGAGGTGAAGGGAGTCATATAGGTGGCCACATGAGGTTGTAGAGATCTAAAAGCTTTACTTTTGAACCATCCAGCTAATAAAATTGTACTAATAGCAATAACCCTCTCCTTGCACTTTTATTTCTTCGAATATTCACCCTCTAATCCTTATGACATGAAGAGAAGAGTCATATTTGAGGGTTAAAAGTTATAATGAGAATAGAAAAGAATCATTCTGGAGTTTCAAGACTTCGCCAGACTTACTCACACTTCTGTAATATGTATACAAGTATGTTTTTCCCGAGCTATAGAAGATATTCTCATTTCTGACAAGAATCGTGCATTTTGGCCTTCCGAAAAAATGCTTACATATGATAGATAATTTTTATTGTTATAGGAGCCAGAGATATATCGATAGTGTCAACAACAATCCAGCACCAATCCAGTTCGTCAATGATCAATTGATATGTTTTATTTCAGCTATAATGCTTCAGTTTACCAGGTTATCCCAACGCATAATTTCTACAGAAATGAGATGAAGCTGAGAACACTGTAATACGGACTAAAGGAAGCCAGATATTGGTCTGTCTCACTATATTGATCAGACTCCGGTTTTTCTAAAAATCTCATTTCCGCCCCTCTTTATCCAATCTATGTAATTTCATACGATTAAATGAGTGACGACTAATAGAAATCTTCTGGTGAGATTCCTCCACAAAAGCATTTCATGTAAACAGACGCAACTCCTATGGTTATTAGCTAAGCAGTATCACTGTCATCTCAGACTCACGTGACTTCGATATAGTCCCAACCACTTATTCTGCCAGTTGGGGCTGAATGTTCATAAATCAAAAAAAAAAAAAAAAAAAAAAAAAAAAAAAAAAAAAAAAAAAAAAAAAAAAAAAAAAAAAAAAAAAAAAAAAAAAAAAAAAAAAAAAAAAAAAAAAAAAAAAAAAAAAAAAAAAAAAAAAAAAAAAAAAAAAAAAAAAAAAAAAAAAAAAAAAAAAAAAAAAAAAAAAAAAAAAAAAAAAAAAAAAAAAAAAAAAAAAAAAAAAAAAAAAAAAAAAAAAAAAAAAAAAAAAAAAAAAAAAAAAAAAAAAAAAAAAAAAAAAAAAAAAAAAAAAAAAAAAAAAAAAAAAAAAAAAAAAAAAAAAAAAAAAAAAAAAAAAAAAAAAAAAAAAAAAAAAAAAAAAAAAAAAAAAAAAAAAAAAAAAAAAAAAAAAAAAAAAAAAAAAAAAAAAAAAAAAAAAAAAAAAAAAAAAAAAAAAAAAAAAAAAAAAAAAAAAAAAAAAAAAAAAAAAAAAAAAAAAAAAAAAAAAAAAAAAAAAAAAAAAAAAAAAAAAAAAAAAAAAAAAAAAAAAAAAAAAAAAAAAAAAAAAAAAAAAAAAAAAAAAAAAAAAAAAAAAAAAAAAAAAAAAAAAAAAAAAAAAAAAAAAAAAAAAAAAAAAAAAAAAAAAAAAAAAAAAAAAAAAAAAAAAAAAAAAAAAAAAAAAAAAAAAAAAACATGTGCTTTCTACCTGATCAGCCAGAGTAAGAAAGGGACCAGATATCCCAGTTAGTATTGCAATTGAAGGCCTTATGAAAATCATGGGTGCTACAATAACACTCGCGCACCGGCGTCAGCTTTTTGCCCCAATTGACAGATCATGTTGTATCTTTTTCGTCTTTATTTTGGGAGCAGCCAATATCAGGTCAATTTGTATCTTTTTCGTCTTTACTTCTGGTGTCTAACCTATCAGTTTGCTTCCAATAGTCACACAGTTGCACGAGTCAAATAAGATACGTGAATGAACAATGAAATGGCCCCAAAGTGACCTGAATATTCAAGAGCAAGCCAGTCCTTGCTAGAAGTTTTTATCCCTTTCTTGACATTGCAATCCAGCCCCAGTCATACTGTACTTGAATTAAGTGATCTGAGAGAGGGATATTGTAAGAGACCCCAAAACGGTTAAAGTAGAGTAGCTAAGACGTAGTGTTTCGCCACTGCTGTTTAAAAGAACAATCTCTCTTTCTTTCCGCTCTGTGAAGCCTAGTTCTGGTGAATTACTCGTAAGTAGGACATTCTCCTTTCTTCTTTGGGGCATCCGATCGCTCAAAGAAGGGGCAAAAATTAAGGTGTCGTATATGCAAGGCTAACTAACGAGTGTGGAATGTTCGATACAGGATGATATGGCATTTCTGAGAGACTGTGAAAACGAAATACACCTAGCTCATCTGGCCATACCTGCCAAATACACCATCGGTACTCGTATCTTACATCGCTAATTGTCCATGGCTTCTTCAACACTCTTTTCGACACGTTTCTTATCCTGCAGAGCTGTGCAGCTCAAGCCCCATTCTAACGTCTGGTATGCATACATGCAGCATGACTATCAACCACCTGCCCCATGTCATGAACCCAAAATGGCTTCCCAAGAATATATAAACCCCCCTTGGGACCTTCTTTTCTCATCAGGCTCAGACAGTTCATTCTGAGTCTTTCGAAGACAGAAGATGCCTCAGACCTGTCTAAGAAGACAACAACGAGGACAACCGTCCGAGGACTTGTTACTTGGGCGATGTGGTGAAAGCTGGAAACCCCAAGTGTCGGTTAAGAGACAGAAAAGTGAGTACTGTGGAAACGCCTGGGCCAAGTGTCTATAATTCCGGTGGTTGATTGCGTGAGAAGTGTCAAGTGACGCTGG